>WOGN01004233.1:0-14334 GCA_015342105.1 Leptinotarsa texana
AAACATGTCAATAAAATAAAACAAAGTTACCACATTAAAAAAGGTTTTGGCTCCTCAATGATACAAGGAAGATTATTTAAATTTACATAATAAAATCGTTATTTATATGGTTTGAAACTATAATTTACTGGCAAAAGCCACGTGGCTGCAGGCCACAGAGAGAGATAAAAAATAATTGACACATCTAGTCTAGTTCATTCAAAATGTGCATTGCTTTGCAATTTTTGTTGCGGAAACAGATTCATTCGTTCTTGAACTCCTGAATGAGAAATCGGGGTAAAATTATGAGTTGAGTTTCAGTCAATGAACATTCTACTATAAAACTATTATATCAATCATAATCGAATCATTATGAATATAGACTTAATTTCTACAGTTTTGTTGCTTCCACTACATCTAACATCGTTTGGAATGTCTCATTGAAATTATAAATAATGATAGAAAACCAACATATTCTGAATGAATTTACAACGAAAGATTTCTTTGATTGAATTCATTTATTTAAGAATTATTGATATTGTACAATGCCGTATTTTGATAAATTGCAGTAATATATAGATGAGTTTATCTGAACAATACGGTTGCTGTCTCTAGACGCGAGTTTGTTTTGTTATGTTCTCTCTTCTCTGTAGCTAGAACTGACTGAACCACACCACTAAAACTCTGAAACTTCTTCATTTTCTACTTGGCAGTGGGTACGTCGTAACGTTGTGAAGTTTTTACTTTTGTGATAGTATTTTTATGTTATAGGTGTACCAAGTAAAACTGGAGATTCTATAAGGATTTAGAATTTTCTAGGACGGATTTTCTGTTTTTACAGTACAGTAAGTGGTCAACTGAATTGATTTTAGGTCAACATGTTGGAATATTGCATGACACGTCGACTGGGTTAACTGTCTTCCAAATTGAAACTGGATTAAATGTACTTATTCATTCATTTTATGAATTTGAATTACAATATTTGGATATCTATCCTTCTGAAAA
The DNA here is from genome assembly GCA_015342105.1 of Leptinotarsa texana. Taxonomy (NCBI): domain Eukaryota; kingdom Metazoa; phylum Arthropoda; class Insecta; order Coleoptera; family Chrysomelidae; genus Leptinotarsa; species Leptinotarsa texana. The sequence continues at coordinate 985 of WOGN01004233.1, forward strand.
TTTAAATTTTATAATTTTTCGTGACATGTGGTTTTTCAATCCATATGTTTCAAATCTTGCCATCAATTTGGAATTCGGCCCCATGAGTTGTTCAATGTTGCATTATTAATGAATCGACATTAGTTGCAATTTTATTTTAGGAAGATAAAAAGGGATTTATGCATGTCCATGTTATACTAGATACTTTTTCCCTGTCAGTGATTCTCGAACAAAACTTGTAAGAACACATATGTGTAACTTCAAAAAAAGTTTAATAAGTACTGTTGGTCACATATTTTGGTACATCATTGTAGTTATTTTGTACTACATAATTTCTTTTGCCAGTTCCATTAACTAGGGTTACCTTCATACAAATTTCAGATTCTCAGAAAGAACATTGATGAATTCAACTAAAAGTCCAAACATTAGGATAATTTTGTCACAAGATCCGCAATAAATATTCTGTTAATTTCAATTTTGGCCTTGATATAGTACATAAATTATAGTTTTCTAGAATATTATTGCAATACATAGTTCTAGGCTTGCATAATTCAAAGGCTCTTTTCAACCTACTGTTAAAGAAAATATGTTTGACATCAGCAAAATAATGCATTTTTTGAAAATTATATAAATTAATTTCCATATAATTTTATTCTTGTTTTTGGGTTGGTACTTAACTGTGAGACAGTTACTTTATATGTGTATACTCTCCACAAGTGTGATATAATAATCTGGGTAGTCCATAATATTGCCAACTGTTCAAAACCGATTTCTGATTATTCTTGATAATTCGTACTGGAACCTCTGACATAAAATGGGAAATGTTTTCAATAGATTCTGATTATTCTGTAAGGTCAATATGTTATTAAAATTATGTGGTCTATGATGCTTGTATTTTAAATTCATTTATTATATTTCTGCTTACAATCCACATGTTTTCAGTAATTATTTTGATAACATAAAGATAAACAATGATATGTTTAGAATGGTATTGTTCATAGTTCTCATGCCACACTTAACTATTTCATCAAAAAATCTATTATCATATACCAATTTCAACAATTTTAAATAATTTTCATTCATACTATGTCTGTTCTCCAAGGCGTGTTGGACTTTAATTTTTTCGGTCATGAAATCTGATAAGTGCTGCATATTCTTTCAAACCAGTTTCAACCAATATATTTTTTGTCGCCGTCCTCACAGCTTATTTCATATATCTCTGACTTTTCATTTCCCAGCATCTTGTCTTTATAGTTACCGAATATTTGTTGAAGTGAACAAGAAGTTTTGAAGGCTACTTTCATGCTAACCTTTTTAAAAGTGTTATCTAGTTCATTAATTTTGGCTCAAACAGAAGAACACAAACTTTGAATCAATGTTTTTTTGAAAAGTTGAGATTTACGAATATTTTCTCTCAGTCTCCGTTTTACCATTAACTTATCTACTATTTGAAGGATACTCTTGCTGTTGAATATATGCCTGATAACATTTTTCTCAATATACTCTCTTGCTCTTAAACAAATTTTAGGCAACCGTAAAGACAAGGTGTTGGAAAATGAAAAGTCGGGGATATATGAAATAAGCTGTAAGGACTGTGATAAAAAAATATATCGGTTAGACTAACCATGCTTCTAAAACCCATTTCTATAAACAAGCAGCGCTTGTTTATAAAAATGGATACCAGACAAAACTCGTTCAACACGCTTTGAGAACAGTCATAGAATAAGTGAAAACTGTCTGAAATTGTTGAGATCGGTATATGATATTAGATTTTTGGATGCTCTCGAAAGTGGAGAAAGCAAAGTATGGCATGGGAACTATGAACGGTGACAAAGGTTCCATTATAAACAGTCCATTGTTTGCCTTTAGTAAAATAAAAAACCTGGTAAAATTTGTGGAAATTTTGACAAAAAAAATCTCGCGAATTTCCTCCCAAAATCATTGATGTGTGAAAGGGTATCCTGTTAGATATACGTAGAGGCTAGGTTTACAGTTAGAAATTAGTCTGCTTCTTCTCCTGAAAATGCTAACTCTTTTGGTGAATGCACTTTGAGGGGGGTGTTACAGTTCTGGTGTTTTTGAACAGTATTTGTTTTGGATTTATTTCATTCCAGAGGTTTTAGTTCTATCTTTCATATTGGGTATCATAAGAAAACTGGTAGATGAATTTAAAAGCACTCCAAAATATGGTCTGTTTAACATTTCCGTGAGTACTAACACTGTATTGAGAAGTTAATTGAAAGAAGTCGAGTTTGAAATTCAATAAAGATCTCAAAGAATTACGAAAATGTGTGTATATATTATTCAACAAAATGATTTACCATGGAGATAACCCACATGTACTCATTTTTATTCCTAAAAAAGTTGTCAATGAACTTTGAAATGCCAGCAAGTATCTACATTTGAAAATTCTGAATCCTAGTACAGTTTATATAGGTAATTATACATAATTTATTTATGTCACTATACTATACATTGTCCCACATAAAGTAGTTTTACAAAAATATAAGTAACGTAAAAATGTAAATGTCATAGTCAACAATTTGATTACAAAAAGTTGCTTATTTTTCAAAAGTTAAAACATTTCAATATTGAATTGTTGGTCTTAATTTATTTTCACATATGATGGAGAGTGCATTAAAACTACTGGTATTTCTGTGCTGTATTGATCTGTGTAAAAACTCAATGCTTATTTTAACACCAAAAAAATATTCTATTCTATTCTTAAAAGTAACTTGAATGTGAAGATATTTGCGTGGAAAGGAAATGGTAAGAATTGTATAACAGATTTGAATTTTCATACCATTTTGTCCAATCTATTTGCGATATATATCGCATATAAATGAAAAACTATATTGAAAATGTCACCTGACCATGACTTGAACCTGTTTTTCAGATAGGCACATTAACCAAATTTTGCTGTAGCTACGTATATTACTACAGGCCCTAATGTCTCATGTAAAAAAAGATGAGTTTATTTCACCTGAGTTTTCATCAGATATCCAAATAATTATTTAGAACATCTCTTAGGAACCAATATCTTGTTAAACACAAACATCATCAAAATTGTTAAACAAAAAGTGTTTCAATATGTTTTTTCATTCTTTAGTGTTGCTGTAACGACTTGGCACGAATCAGGACATTCCTAAAATGCAGCAACCAGTGATGGAAGAAGGCGCGGCTTACGAGCCTTCCATTAGTTATGATGATCTTTTTCCAGCATTACCTGAATCAGCTCCTTCAAATCAAAGCAGTAATACAATGGGACAGTGGAGCAACAACAAGATGAGAGTCGGCTCATCCACTATTACTCAAGTGTTCAGGTTCGTTCAATTATAAATATATAATAGAATTAGTGGCTTGAAGCCAATGTTTATCCAGCACTAGAAACTCATACTAAGTAATTGTAAAAAAATATGTGCTGGAATAATCGTAATAAAAATGATATATCATCTAGACTGCTGTTTTCCCTATTGTAGCTTAGACCTTTGCTGTGAAGAAGCCACTGAATGACAGAATTTTAGTAATCCGAGAAATCGTACGTTAATCCTTAGCTTGTACAAGTTTTGACTTTGCTGCTGAATTGCCAGTATATCTTGAATGCTTTAGAAAATGATCATCAAGTGGACGTAATGTACACTGACTTTTCCAAAGCATTTGATATGGTCAACCATAGTGTTTTATGTAAAAAATTGAAGGCAGTTGGCTTATTTGGAAGTTTGTTAAATTGCTTCTCAGTTACCTTTGTAACAGAGTATGGTTCGTTAAAATAAAGGAACTATGTCTCAGGAAATCTCTCTTACCTCGAGTGTATTGCAGCTTCCATGGGCTTTCGAAAGAGGGACTCCTTCCAGAGGATATCCAAAAACACACAATAACTGCCAATATTGATGATATTAGTTAATCATCGGTTGGGCATCAAATGCACAACCTAATATTGAATCAATGATGATTTCCACCAAAGTTAACAAGCTAATTCTCAATGATGACTATGTAGTTTTGACTAATAGGTCATTCAGCGGACTATATCTCCTACAGGGTAGGAGATCATCATGAAAAAATAAATTTTTCATGAATTATTATATTTTTCAGTGGCTGTCAATTTTCAGTTGTTGTGTTTGCTGCAGATTCAGTTTTATTTGTTGATGAATGTTTCCCGCAAGTAATGTTTCCATATTTTTATTCATTTACTTACTTTGTGTTTATATTCCTGGCGTACTAGACATATAATAACTGTTCTGAAGTGATCGATAAATTATTATTACTATTAGTTATTATTATTTGATAAATCAGTCAATAATAAAGTAATCAATTATTGTTATGATATGTACCTCAATAAACTATATTAGAAATTTTTAGAGTTCAACTCATTTGGAAAATATTTGTATGAATTTTAGTTTCATTTATTTTTCTTAAATTATTTAAGGGTTCTTTAGATGTTTATACTAACAATTTCACTTCTTTTCTGATGAGTTTAAAATCTTATGACATTTGTCTTTTCATTATTAAGAAGCAGACCAGAAGTACTTAATATGCCATTGCTCATAATCTCTAAGCTTAGATCACACCTATCAGAAATTATCAGTGATGTGTCATCTGCATACATAGTGATTCAATTTCATTTGTATACAACAAAAAGCGGTGATCCAAATACAAAAGCCATGAACAAATCAGAATTTTCATATTTTACATACCTTATTCCTCTATGATCTTGATATTTGATTCTCACGATTTGATTTCTATTTGACAATAATGATAAAATCTACTTCAGAGAAACTCCTCTCGAATGCTACGAGACAACTATTTTCATGATTTACACAATCAAAGACACAACTTACATTGCAAAATATTTCTATTGGGTATTCCACTGCTTTTAAGATATTGCAATAGTACTTGAAAATCCCATTCTAAATCCACTTTGATTCTCAATTAAGATAGTAAATTTTTCCAAGTAACCTATGGAGAAAACTGTATTCGAATATTTTATTAATTTCAGTTATAACTTTCCATGAACACTTTGTTGCATTTCCTGATTCAATTATTTATTTTTGATGTTTTCTCTGAATTATTTACTAATAAATTTAGCTTAGTCATAAATAATAAAATAATGTACAAAGTTTTTAGTTGGTTGAAAGAAACATTTATCATAAGTTTTCAATAACTTCAAAGCATGAAGCTTCAAAAACTTATTCTTCAATCTTTCAATGATGCATTTTACTATGTATTCCAATATTGTTGAGGCCCTGAATGCAATTTAGCTTGAAATAATACTCTTTGGTTTTAGAAAACCCTGTTAGGAGGGGATCTTCCCCGCCCAAGCTGGTTAGGCCTTTTCTTTTATGATCTTTAACATTTTTATCTGTATTTAATATGTATATATGCATTACTTGGAATACAAACGGAATAGAAAGATTATTTTTCGTATAATTCAGCGTTCATATAAACATATTTGTTTCAAAAGTATTTTTCTTTCGTGTAATTCAATGTTTATATGAAAATAGCTGTTTTGAGAGGGTTTTTTCTTCCAGTTTGTGTCTGAAAGTTACTTCTTTGCATGACATCTTTGTATAAAGTTAATGTTGAAATTGATTGCTTCCTTCCTGTTTTTGGAAGATTCCCACATTTTTATATCAAGATGGAGAAGTTGAAAGCCAAAAAAATCTTTCTCAAAAATTAATATTTTATATTGTTACGATATTAACTTGGGGTTCGTTTTTAAAAACAACAACACTAATAATACTTAGACAACTTTTATTCACTTAATACACAACTACTGAACTGATTATAATTCACTTAGAATACTCGTTTGCTAATCTTACTACTCTCTTACTAATAATGATCTCTGCCGAAGGAACTCGCCGGTTATATAGTAAGATCGATGTATCTAGACATTCTAGATGTATCGTTGGAATTCTCTTCGATAATTTTCCAGTTAATCGCCTAGGGAGGCAACGTGCGTGTGACGTAATGCTCAGGTAGAGGTCCCTTCGTCGAATTGGGTCAGCGGCGGCGTTAGATATTTTGTAACAATATATTATCTAGAAGAGTATGTGTTTTTTTGTAATTCTTGTTGGGTCAAATATGGTTTTATGCCTATCATAGGTGGTTGAAATGGTTAAAAAGGTATTTGTCGGTGCATCTTTTCATATTTGAAATATTATATTTATTGTAGCCCGGATGCTTGTGAGAATACTAACTGTAAAAACAATTTTCAAAAGATATTTGTCTGACTTCAAGGCAGAGTTTTGATACCTATGGATAAAACTTCTTTGTTGCAACTCTCGATATATATCTAGATCTAAAATGTTCATCACCCACAAATTTCCAGATATTTGAAAACATTGTATGAATTAAAGAAAAAATAACATTCCCTTTTGGACAATCCATATTGACTTCCTTTTGAAATGGTTTTAATGTGTGGTAATCAAAGATCAAACAGAACGGTATTAAAACGTGAACATTCAGCTGCAATTTTAAGACAATTATTTGTAGTAAAAGAAACATAAAGTTAATTTCATTAGCATAATTTCCGTAGGTTCTTTAGCGGGGATATTATAATAATTAAAGTAGTAAAAGTAAAGACAATTGTCTTTGCCAATTACGTGAAACATTCATCAAGCAGTATGTTCGAGAGAGTAGGTTTCATGGCATACCGGGTGACGACTGGTTCAATTGTCGGTGTGTGTGTCGGTGTATATTTTCTGCTGAACTATCAAATTCAATTGGTTGGATTTGTTATGCCAATTATTTGTAAAAATTTTAATATTTTATTCATTTTTTAAGTTTTGAATGTGACTTTTCATAATGTATTCATTTCAATTCGGTAAAAATATGTACATTATTGAAGTGAAGTAGTAAGTAAGTGTATCATTTTAGACAAAACGAACCTTAATACCGGGCAAAATGTATGATATCTGATTGATGACTCTCAAACATTTCAGATACTTTTAAAGTAGGAGAGTTCATTATTGAAAAGTTTAAAGCAAAATAATAGAACTAAACTGGAGATTTAATATATGTTTTTCACGAAAATGAAATCGGCAAATTAGCAATGGCAAAAATGAAAGCCAATAATTGGCCAAAAACATTATTTTAGTAGATCCAATGCTAGAGGAAAGAACCTTACAGAATCTGATCAAGAAAAGGGGCGTGACGTCACCAGATATACGAAATACGAAGCCGGCTAGGAATCGCCATCAGTTCTAGGCGTTTCTGTATAAGTTTTGTGCTCATCCAACCCGAAATGCTTCAAACAGCACGATAAAACCTTGAGTCCGTAAGACGAATGGTTTTATCTATTGCTGATTACTCATTTGATGTTGCACAAAAATAACAAAGATTGAGATGAGTCGAGAATGAGTCGATATAGGAACAAAATATTACTGCAGTTTTTTCTCAACATCAAACCGTTATTTTAACACCTTGACACGTATTTCGATCACCAAATGATCATCTTCAAGAGGAAGATCACTTGGTGATCGAAACACGTGTCGAGGTATTAAAATAATAATTTGGTGCTGGGAAAAACTTCAGTAATATTCATTACTACACGAAAGATTCCAAACAGTGCATCACAAGTACATAGAAACAAAATACCAATTAATTTTATTACCTGAATAACAAGAAATTTCAGTAAGTACATTTGTTAGAAAGAACAATGTTGGAATATATGAAACTAACTAACCTCGAATTTGTCAACAACAACCGACTTATCTACCTGACGCGGCTGGATGCCTCACCAATACGTCGCATATTCTTTTAAATTTCATTGAAATTCAGCATAACGTTTCCATTGAAAATATCTGATTATACGAACAAGTTTCGATTATAATCTTGAAATTTCTGGATATCATACATACATTTTTGGTATTCAAGGAAGAGTTTGAATGGAAGGATTGCTCTCTTACTTTCCTAATTCAGTGAAGTGTGACAATTCATATTTCATTTCAGATTCTTATATCTGTAAATGTATTGGTGAGTTTCATTTGATTTACATATTCATTCGAGTCGTCTCAGTACAGTTGGGATGTCATAGTTATAATGTCAAATTGAATGAGAAGGAAAGGTTTCTACTTCTCCAACTTTATACAAAAAAAGTAGAAATCTTCCAAAGGAAGCAATCTTCACAAAGATGTGTAGATCATGCAAAGAAGTAACTTTCAGACACAAACTAGAAGAAAAAGGCCTCCTTAAACAGCTACTTTCATATAAACATTGAATTACACGAGAGAAAAATACTTTCCAAATAAATATTTTTATATGAACACTGAATAACACAAAAAATACTTTTGTCTATTCGGTTTTCACTCCGAACATTCGTTATGGAACTTAATCAGGCATCATCCACAGAATTGCTACACAATATAGTGAATGAACGAGGTCAAATTCTACTTACATGGAACATCGTCATTCTCATGGAGAATACTTTCCTCATCGGCTTCACAGCACCAAATCTGGATAACATTATAATAAAAAGCTCCAAATTCATTCCTGAAGTTATGACTTTATGTCACGAATGAGTTTAATCTACTTGTGTCATCGATGACAATACGAAATGACATTCATTCGCTTATTTGATTAAATCCCAGCCATACGTATCTTATTTGAATTGAAAGGGGTATATTTTTAGGACAGATTAATTTTTGGGAAAAAAGGTTTTGGCTTTCTACTCCTCCATCCTCATACAGAAAATGTGGAAATCTCACAAAGGAAGAAAGCAATCGATTGAAAAAATTTAACTCGATACAAAGATGTGTAGAACACGCAAAGAAGTAAGTTTCAAACACAAACTGGAATAAATGTCCTCTTGAAACAGCTACTTCCATATAAACATTGAATTACACGAGGGAAAAATACTTTGAAAACAAATACTTTATATGAACACTGAATTATAAAAAAAAATATTTTCTGTATTCAATATTACTGGAGATTTACCCCAACACCTAACACGTGTTTCAATCACCCAGTGAATAAGTAATCATCATCAATCTTCTTCTTGAAGATAATCACTCAGTGGTTGAAACACGTGTCGATGTGTTGAAAATAAAACCAAAAATTTTCATTAATACACCAAAGGTTCCAAACAGTGCATCACAGTTACATAATGACGTCCAGGTAAACAGATCTGAATCTGTATCATAAGTACTCAAAAAAACAGTTTAATCTTCCTCTTGAAAATGATCAATTGGTGATTGAAACACGTGTCTAGGTGTGAAAAATAACAGTTTTCTGTTGGGTTGGAAACCCAGTAATATTTATTACTACACCAAAGGTCCCAAATAGTGCATCACAAGTACATAATGACGTCCATGTCAACAGAACTAATCTGTATCGTAAGTACTCAAAAAACAATTCAAGCTTCCTCTTGAAAATGATCACTTGGTGATTGAAACACGTGCCGAGGTACTGAAAATAACGATTTGGTGTTGGAATTAAACTCCAGTGATATTCATTACTACACGAAATGTTCCAAACAATGCAATTGCTGTACATATAAAATTACTTGGAAAGTATTTTTCTTTCGTGTAAATAATGTAAGAAGCTTCTCTTCCAGTTTGTGTTTGAAAGTTTCTTCTTTGCATGATCTACATATCTTTTCATAGTTTTTTTATATAATAGATTGCTTCCTTCTTGTCTTTGGATGATTCACATATCTTTTATATAAAGATGGAGAAGTAGAACTTTTCTTTCCCAAAAATTAATCTCTCCTAAAAATATACCTCTTTTAGTTTGATGAAATTGAACGTGTGAGTTTTTGTTGAAGTATTTATGCATCGGTTAAAATTTTATTAGTGTTATCGCTGTTGAAAAGAAGCATTTTTTCGCCGTCAAACTCTGTCTTGTTGCCCATCCTTTTTTCAAATCATTCTATCGGTTTGAAGGAAATAATTGCTGTGACACTTGATTTTGGTGGCCAGCTTTCAATGTTTTCATCAATTTATCGGGTTGAAGAAAATAAACACAAAAATATCTCTGTCTGATTTACTACTAAGAATTACCTAACAATATAATGCAACTAGTAGAATGAAACAATAAAAAACATGTTTTCAAATAATGTTGTCATAACAAATGTAATTTTATTCTCTATCACGAATGTGAGAATAGGCAAAATCTGTTCAAAATTTATTGAAACCCGTTATGAAAGTATCTCAATTACTGGTAGTTGAATAGAACTGGCCGGTACTTGATGAAAATCCTTGATAAAAAAACTAATTAATACAGTTTATTATATGATTTTCACTATAAAGGGTGACACGTGTCGCAGTTTTTGTCAAACCCTTTATAGTGAAAAATAAATGAACTGTATCAATTAATTTTTTTTTAATTCCTGCTCTTAGAAATACAAGATTTTTCTATATAGAAACTAAAGGAGAGTTTGATTGCAAATCTAAGAAATGGAACAAGTACCTTCTGGATTATTGAATTTCTACTAACTACAAGTATTTATGTTCATTCTTCATTTGTTCATATTCAGAAAATGATAAATGATATTTCATTTCTTCTTAACCGTTCCGCCTTTTCGCCTGAGTGCAGTTTTGGTTTTACTTCAATTGGAAAAATAAAATTGATAGATTATAAACTGATTGATGAAAAAAGGTTCCACACTGTATATACCGAGTGACTGCTGGTATGTTGTAAGATTTTTATGATCTGAATGTGTTTCGACACCAACGCTGCGGGACACCACTCGTTCAGTTTAGAACGAGAGATTCTCTTTTACTCCAGTTTCCCACGTTTGCTATTCTTCGGTATCAAGGTTGGCATTACTTTTCATGACATCCCACTATCGCTCGACTATTTTGCCTTTCTTGCAATAGTTGACACGGTCTCCATGATGCACTCACTTTTTTTCATTATTTCTAATCGGCATCTCTCGAGGTCAGATTTTGCAAGAAAAAAAATTACTCGATTGGTGCTTGGGAAAGGAACATCTTAACGGAAGGTATGAAATAAAATCGTTGATTGAAAGGTATTTTCGGTACGAACATCGAATAGATTCAATTCCGGTTCGTTAAAGAATTGTCTGATTATGAATAGCTCTTTTTAACTCGTTGATGCAGCTGTCCAGAGAGTTTCTAATTGAAGGATAATTGAAATAAATAGTAAATAGAATCATATGGCATGTTTTCATACCATTGAGTAGGTATTTTATAAAATACTTCTTCGTTATTGTTATTGTTACTCAATAATGTACTCCATGACCATGCGTGGGCTTAACGGGCATAAAAAAATCTATTATTTAAAAATATTCTCAAAATAAATAATCTGACCAAATTCACGAAGAAGTTGCAATTCAAGCCCGTGCAACATTTACAATTCATCGGTGTCAGGTTTCTGAAAGATAATCCCAGATCTATGGCGCTCAAGGTGATCATACTAGTTTCAGCACGAAGAGTTTTTAATATTCGATATAGACAGTTGCCTGAATAGGTTCACTCTGTCTCTCAAACCCGGATATTTCTCAATGATGAACGGGATTTTTCAAAATGTCCAATTCCAACAGTGTGTACAGCATGAACAACCATGTGGCCGTTAAAACGGCCACATGGTTGTTCAAACGTCGGTCGGTAGCCAGGCGGTTCGACATGGGTGCTTTGTTCACTCACTCGAATTGACTGCCGTGTTGGTCGATTTTCACTTGCTATTATCCAACCAACCCGTGTTAGGAATCACACGTTGAAAGGTAAGACCTCGTTAATCCTTAGCGCGCACAAGTTTCGACTTCTGAGGGTTGCCGTTCGTAGGGGTGCGACAGCTGGTTAATGGAAAAACATATTTTAAACAGAGATCAACTTCAAAAAATTTGTTTCATCTTCGTCAACAATGGTAAAAATGGGTTTCTCACCAGTGTTTGTCTCTGACAAACACCGGCAAGAGCCGGTGTCCGGCTCTTGCACTGATGAGTAGCTAATGAGCCCGAAACCGGTCTACAAGTGTGCCCATTCCAAAATTGAAGGTCGACTCTTTCAGTTGTATTGCCAATTGCATATGCAGGAAATATTCTGTGAAGATTCCTACACTGTCGCCTGTCGGATATAATCCAACGCCCTTCGTGGTGTTAGCCAGGGGAGTAGTTGTTTTCTGATAGGCGTCAGCCCATTCAACCTACTGTGTAGGTATATTCGAGAGTGGCTTGAACGTTTAAAGTTCATTTCTTTAGATCTGATATTGATTTTTTACTTCTACATTATTTTCGTGAGCAATGTGTGACCTACAAAATATGAAACAACCCGTAATCTAGAAGAGATAATCAACATCAATAATTTCCATTGGAAACTTTTGAAAAACTACAAATGCAAAAGCTATGACCACTAGTTGAAACCTGAGCCCAAAAGCGAAGCATTGGGGATCCTGCACCAGACAGCGCTGTTTCGATCCCACGATCAATGATACTAGGTTGAATCATGAATGCATTATTGGCCTCAACTATCCTTCAGGGAAACTGAGAACAAAACAGCGATTAGAAATCCCCCTATGAAATCGACTGAATAATCGATTAGATTATTCAGGACGAAAGATACAGGACGAATCTCGTTCGGCGGTCGACATCGAAACTTGGCTTTGCAACAAACTACTTTTGAAGAGCTCCAATTATCTACCATATTCGAGAATTCGGAGAAATGTAATCGCCGTTTTGCTCCTCAGACCTTTCCTGAAAGGTCATTTGAGTCCAACAGTGCATTCATGGCTCAGTCTAGAATAGTCGGTCGAAACGCTGTCTGGTGGTGGATTATGAATAATTCGTTCCAAGCCGCTGATTTCAAGTCTTCTATGCACTGAAACCTGCAGTGGAAGACAAAGGACGAATCTCATTCGGTGGTCGATTTTGAAGCTTAGCTGGGCCTGGGGCGATTCGTTCATCTTTGATATTTGAATATTGAGCATTATGTCATTTGATATCGATCATTAGGTTTTAATTTCATTATTATCCCTATTTTAAAAAGTGACCATTCTTCATTCTCCAAGAGAAAAATATTTCAAAATGTGAGAATTATGACATAAAGCATGTTCCTAAGAAAGAAGTTTTATTTGTAAATTCTTTGCATCACCCAATAATATGCTATGGAAATAACATTCGTTGAGGGATTGTGTAGCTTTTTCATGAAACAAAAAAGGCGAAAGGAAGAAATTACCTAGAAAAAAAATTATATACAACTTCGATGTTTATTTATTTATTGTTATGACATTTTTGAAATGGTACTTCCATGAGATCCGTTAAATTCTAGGTTTCTGTTGTAATTGGTTGTTCTTGGTTGGAATTGCCTTGTAACAATTGGTGCTTCAAGTGTTCTCTGATATTCCTGTGAAATACAAATACGAGAAATACATAACCTAAACTTCTAATATTTAGTTCTTCAAAATATCCTTTTT
>WOGN01004234.1:0-14333 GCA_015342105.1 Leptinotarsa texana
TCTTTATTTTTCAGCTTTTATTAATATTTTAATTTTATTTGTTCGATTGTAGCTTGTATGTTAATTTTTTGTAAATTCAATTTTCGTTTAATAAAATTGTTATTTTGGGTTAATCTCAATAATTTTGTATTTTTCAGGGTTTTCAAATTAATTTATATCTTATTAGACAATGGAAGTCCGAACTGATGAAATACACCACTTAACATTGTCAACCACCTTCAAACAATCATTTAATTTCAGTATTCCGGATTGCTATCATTGCTATCGTCCTGTAAAATGATTTGGTATCAGTAACAAGCATTTCAACGTATTTTAGCTACTATGTTACCCGTATAAGACTGTTAAGTGACAGTATTGCGAGTGACAGTATTGCGGCAGAGTCGGATTAATTTTATAGCTAGAGGTTCCTACAAAAGTGCTTGTATGAATAAAGGATTTCTGCTTCTGTTTTTCGCAAGAAAAAAATTGATGCACTGGTTTAGGTGGGATAGTGTTTGTTTGGTATTTTCAATAAACAGGGCGACTCGAAAAGTTTCAAAATTTTTTTTATGAAACACCCAGTCATTACTTCGTCTATTTGAAGCATCTCGAACTGAATCTAAATCCAATGCCTTAAAAATATTGAACTTACTTTTGGGGTACCTGTACTCAATAAAAATAAAATATTGAGAAGTTGCTAAAGAACTAATTTCCACAACGATATCGATGGTTTCCCACTTGAATAACTAAAAAAAAATTCTTACTAAACACAACTAAAATTGTAAAGAATTTTTCAAAGCTGTGATTAGAAATCGATGTAAGCTGGTTGCTGCATTTTATTCTTGGTGACATCAAATATATATTAGCAAAAGCAATTCGATTTTCTAACAGTTATATTAGTTTTTATCGACATTTTTTTTGGTATTTGTTACCTTCCACAATCTGAAAAATATAAAAATTGTAATGGAGAACTTTATAGGTACAAGAGTTGAAGGGCAAACTTTTAATTAGGAATCAAAATAAATATACCATACTTCAAAATGGTTGGGAAATTATCATCGAATTGATAATATAGCGATGAAAATAAAATGGTGTCTGAAAGCATTCTGATAAAATAGTTTCATCAAAGCTACAGAAAACAGTTATAAAATCAGCTTAAAATAGTTTCATAACTATCATGAAAATCTCACAGAAAAATGTTACAAAACTACTACAAAACAATTTACTTTTATAGGAAAATGAGTTTTATAAGTTAGTCGTGACTATTTTATGATGGTTTTTTAATTTTATTTCATAAACGTTTCTATGATAAATTCATGAAACACTGTGTTGTGTTCACGGATCATCTGATATAATGAATTAGCATTTCGGAAGTAATTATAAAATACTAATAAAATAAAACTATTGCAACACCATGGAATTATAAAACAACTCTGCTGGCTGGGAGAGGATGTTTTTTTGTTACGATGGGTCATTTGGATTCAATCCCTAGGAATTTGAGAATATAATTTTTCGAGGAAATCATATGGAAGAAAAATGGAACTGACATAATTGTCTATGCAAAAACTGATACCCTGATGCAGATAATTTTCTCTGAATAATATCTGCAGTATTATGGAAATTTTAAATACCAACAATAAGTCAAGTTGTTCTACCCCTGTACAATGCAGGAAATTGGCAATCATCGCCTCAAGAAAAAGTATTATTCCAGGAGGTAATTGAGTCGTTCAGGTAGGTGCATCCAAGGCCATTATAGGCCCAGGACCCTTCAGTGGGCTGGTGAAGGTGAGTATGGAGACATCTATCAATGCAAGCTACATCGCTGAATTGGTGAAACAGGATTCCAGGAATGGAGCAGGCGAGTGAGT
Organism: Leptinotarsa texana; assembly: GCA_015342105.1. Lineage (NCBI taxonomy): Eukaryota > Metazoa > Arthropoda > Insecta > Coleoptera > Chrysomelidae > Leptinotarsa > Leptinotarsa texana. Next base: position 1,848 of record WOGN01004234.1, read on the forward strand.
TTATGAAGGAATCCTTGCCCTGATTCACAGAGGACCTACTCAATCACAACCGCAACCGGTAGGTCTATCAACGTGGCATTATCAGCTAAGAAAACTCCATGCAGGTTCTGTCAGACGGAATAAGAAATCTCAGTACACTTGCTGTTATTACAAAGCGTTAACACGGCTGAAGCATGGGAGATGCGAGAGAGAGAAACCACATGATACAAGGTATATGGGATCATATATCATATCATATTATTCATGTTGTAGATCATGCCCGAAAAAAAGTTACGACTTAGCTGAGATCGCGCGAACTTACGATGATTCCCTGCCACTCGAGAAGCAGCGAGAATAATACTGCCGACTTCGACAGAACTTCGGTTGATTAAGTTTGATTCTTCAGTGTAGTCAAAAATTGATCAACCCATGGAAAAACCTGATAGTATAGAACGAAACTGCAGTACCGTTAGAACGCAGTACTGTTGTAACCTTTCTGTTTTCTTGATCATCAAAACAATAAATTGAAATATTCTTTCAGAAAATATCTATTTTGTAGCGGAATCGGTGAACTAGTCAATTGTCTTCTTTTTATTGTCGCAAGAAAACTTTCATATCAGAGGCCTCCTGTGATCTGCTTTGAAAGCATTCGGGATCGTAACCATAAAAAGCGACTGTCATCTTTTTTCATGAATCCGCGCTTTTCACTCTCCTCGAAAATATATTCGCCATAAATAACCCACCGCTTTATTACCATCATAAAATAATTTCCACTGCTCAACGCGTGCTCAAGTGAAATATGATCACAATTTTCTATCCAAACTCCAGATTTTTAATATATAATATAGGTTTTGGTGAAAAACCGGGCTTGACAGAGTTTACATACAGTCGATTGATGGTTCATTGAGCGGTTAGGAGAAAGATAACGACGAATGCGGGCAGGTTACAGAGTTGATTGTGATAAATATCCATAGTTTGAGAAGCAACATTATGAAAATACATTTTTCCAAATTGAATGGAATATATTTTGGAAAGCGATACATTTTTTGGAAAAAAACGTTTTGGCTTTCTGTTTCTTCATCATTGAACAAAAATTTGGAAAGTCGAGAGCTGTGACATAACGACCATTGCGGGAGTAACATAAAATATCATTTCATTCATTGAGATCGAGGTCGATCACCCGTTTCTTCGGTGTCGATATTTTCCTAGTGGAGTAAAATGAAGTTAAGAAAACAAGAACATATAAGAGACCTTTTGTCAATCTATCGAGAAGAGAATAGTGAGTGAAAAGCATTTCATCTATGATTAACATTCAGTTCTGGAATCACATAATGGGAGATAAGCTAAGTAAGTATCCCAAATGATCAGATTTCAAAAGACCGGCCCTTGTGCGATCGGCACGAACCCTACAGCTTTTTCGGACCTGCCTAACTTCCAAATTTTGATGTGGAGAAATCTTTATCTGGTGACAGCACTGCTAAAATTCATTTCAGAAAATAAATGAGAAAGTAGCAATCTCTTGTCCTGAGGACAGGAGCATTTATTGATTCCCTGTCAGAGCCAAGTCATATTATTTCAGCTGTGTGTAGCATGAGGGTTTGCCGACCAAACTTCGATGCTATGGCTTATCGGATCATTTATGTGTAATGCTATGGCTCCAACAAACCTTCAATATTTTTCAATAACTTTCTGAATCTACAGGATCGTCTCTGGCTGTGGAGGTACAAAATCGACCATAACTAGATCTATTTCATGCTGGTAAACTCAACTGGAACTGCGACTCTTCAAGGCGAGGTCATTAGGTTTAGGGGCTGCCTTCAAGGTGGGGTACTATCGTCCCTTCTGTAGTCTCTGATGATGGATAGCCTGCTTGATGCCCTCGACCGAAGAAAAGTAGATCTGCAAACTTATGCAGATGACCTTGTCATCTTGGCAAGGTCCTTGTCCGAAAGGGTAGCTTGTAATATCCTCCAAAGCACAGTTGGTGCCTGAGGGAGCAGATGTCTGTCAACCCCAGCAAATCTGTGATGATCCCCTTCACCAGGAGGACAAAATTAGACGATAAAACGCCACTTTCCCTCAGTGGTGAGGTCATTGTATTTGGAACGGAGATGAAATATCTTGGCATTATCCTTGATAAAAATCTCACCTGGAACGATCACTTGAAAAAAGTTCAGTAAAGTATTTAGTAGTCTTGATGATTCCTCTTCACCAATACGTGATAGGGTAGCAATTCGTTGAGGACTCTCTTCTCCATTGTTGGGGCTCAAGGTTGTTGATATGCTCCATGATGTGCTGTATTCCCATGGTTACATATCATGATGTTGCCATCAATGCCCCATGTTCTTTCAACATATGTAGTGCTTTCTTATGTGCACTCCAACATATATAGGCTGTAACTGATGACAATGGCGATTACATTGGCAGTCCGTCATCTTGCGTAAATGTTCTTCACATAGAAATAGCAGCATAGTGATCCCGTGATTACTTTTATATATGAATGCATTCTATCTTTCAGGTCTTTCGTCTTCAGATAGCTTTCTTTGTATGATTTGAGATTCTTCGACTGGAACGTTGGTGTAAAACTGATCAATTGATCTTGCTCTGTGACTTAGACTGCCCCTAGTAATTTACCAAATGCTTCAAATTATTGACAAATAAGGGAGTTTTTCCTTATATTTTCTTATTCTATGGTTTTATTTTCCTTTCACGTTTCATTGCTGACTGATTTGATATTATAGATACCTATTGATTCTGTTCTCTAATAAATTTCAAATCATACTAGGATCATATTCGACAATGAAAGTCAATGCTGATGAAATTCGCCAAAAACCATTGTCAACCACTTTCAAACCAACTATTTGTTCAATTATCAACTTCTTAGAACTCGAATCAGTTTATATTTGTCCGCAAAAGTATCTCGTGCAATAAAACATGTCACTGAGTTGAAATGTTCCGATAAACCTCTCCGTTTTACGAGAACAGCAGTCATAACCTCAAATCCATCAAACATGTGATGAGAATATTACTGTCCCCGTCAAGTTTTGTTCAAACCCTATAACTATCCGTAAATATCATAACGCCCCGTAGTTTAGTATCTACCGCTGGCGGATGCTGCAGTTACCAGTTTTATAGTTGTTGAAGTTTGTAGTTAGTGAGCTTGATCCCAGGAAATGGACAGCTGCCTCATATAGGAATGAGTTTTACGGTTTAATCCCATGTAGATGGGACGAGTAAGAGATAAGAATGTCGAACTGCAAATAGAGGTTTACCTTGTCGGTATTGACGATTTCAGTAGTGTTTTCTAATGATTCTCAGAATGAAGATTATATTGAACGAGAGTATTTTTGTGGTGTAATAATCATTATTGAAAAGTAGAGTGAATGTTTTTGAGAATTGTAGGTTGGGTTAGGTCAGGTCAAAAGTGTGTGGGTCTATTCAACCTTTTACCGCAACCTGCAGGGGTTTATTGTGACTCACGCCTATTTACACACGACCAAATGAACTCAGCTTCTCAACGGAGTAGATATCTTTTTTGGTCGGATGGTAGGAGTGCGGCCCTGGCAAACTTTGAGAACCTGATTGGGACCCCAGCTTATCCATCATTTTCCATTTTCAATTCATACTTTTCGGAATGAAGCTCCGAAGGGTGAATGAAAGCCTTGGAGTGAGCCAATCCTGAAAGATTTGGCCAGGAGTCCATACATCTTTTTTCCATCCAGGTTTTTTTAGCAAAGCCTAAAGCCAATGATAGGTTTTGGTCTGATGAAGGTGCTTGCATCATTGTCTTCTACAAGGGAGTCAGAAACCTCATTGCTTTTCAGGCTAGTACGGCCAGAAATCCAAACCAGAGACAATTTGTAGAGTCTTTCTATTGGGGAGAGTCGTAAGAACCTGATATGAACAGAAAAAAATTTTGAATAAACTTAATCAAAAACGCGATAGCACGCGTTTTCTGAAAGAATTACCATTTCTCAAATGATCATCAAAGCTAAATACTGAAGGCAATTTTTTCCGAGACGAAACCTGAAAGTATTTCACCAGTGAACCATAAAAATAAGAGTAGAGGGACATACAGACCTTATCATTCAAGTCTGAGAATATCTACCTGTCGTAATGTCGTCAGACCTGAAAAATTTCAGAAAATCAGAACCTTTCTTTCTCAAAATCTAATCTCTTCGTTTATAATCGAATGTTTTTCATCAATTAGATTGATTCAACTTCCATTCTGGGTCCAGTTATTACGATCAGGCCAAATATTTGGTTGTTTTCATGTTCGTTTTCAAACTGTAATATCTCAATAGATTCTCATTCAACTCAATCTAAATGAACGTCATTCGAATGCGTTGAACCCTGTGGTGAACCCCTATATGTTAATGATGAGATCTAATAATATTACCATCGGGGATACCGATGAAAAGTATAGTAATTTTGATATTTTAGAAATCTTTGACCCTCTTATATTTTTCACACTATAGAAACAAACAAATGAATCTAATTCATTGTTTGCCAATGTAACACAAGACGAATAATTTCGTGTATTGGTGACCACCGTATCGTGGTCCACACCTACCTGATCAACTTACTATCACAAGTGACGATCCATTCCAAAAAAGAAAACTAGTACAGGCGTTTTATTGGCGTTGATTTGTAGAAAATGTTGCCCTGATTTACTCACGACCCTCCTTATATCCGAATTGATTCACGAAATAGCCAGTGCTACGTTTGCAGGGTTGAATATCCGTCATCTGCATAAAGTCCTACTCGGCAATGTCCAATAGAATTTGGAAAATCTGCAGTGTACAGAGTGAAGAAAATAGGTTCTGACAACGAGAAGGGCAGACGTTTGTACCTGATTTGACTAAGTTGATCTACTCACACAGGACATATCTGAACCAACCATCATCAATCAATAAAAGAGGAATCATCAAAACTCCACTAGGCCGTGCTTTTGGACTCTGTAATACAAAGAAAGTTCTCAAGAAGGAACTAGGTATCATTAAAAATGACCCACAATGGAATGGTTAGTCCAGAGTGATGGTAGAAGAGCTAGAAAACAGCAAGAACTCCATAAATAAGAAAAGCCGCCACAACTAGTACTTGTACTTCCCTGCATCAGAGGATTATTGCAAAGGATAAGAAGGATTGGGTCCAAGTGCAACATCAGGACCTGCTTCAGATCTGGGAATACTATCTGCAGCAGCCTTACAAAAACCAGGCCACCAAACGCGGACTGCGATTCCGAAAATTGCATTTACCGGGTACATTGCGAGTGCGGAGAATCATACATCGGTGAAACAAAGAGACCATTGAAAGTTCGCATTGCTGAGCACAGGAAACACACACAGCGAGGAGAAAACAGCAAATCCGGAATAGCAGAGCATGTTTGGACACATCAACATAACATCAAGTGGTCTCAAGCTGAAGATATCCACAAAAAGGAACACTGGTTCAGGAAAAATTTCAAACAAGCCGCGTATATTTTGCCCGATCACGCATTGAGTCAAGCTTGCGTAGAGATACGTACCATGAATAAACCTCTAATCAATGGAAAAACGACTAATTCCCGCGAAACGGTCATCTCCCGCTAAAAGCGTAAGCGGAAAAAGTGAAGAGAGGATAGGTGAAAGCACTTGAGCGACCTAATAATAGTCAGATCTTGGAGGAATAAGTTCAGTTATCACCCGAAGATGATTGTGGATACTAACAATCGAAACGTCGTGACATAACTTGGTTTGGAATCTTTTAATTTTTAATTTTCATTTTTTGTTACTAACAATTTTTAATTTTTATTTTTCAGCTTTCATTAATATTCCAATTTCCAGTTGTTTGGTTGTTGCTTGTATGTTATTTCTTTGTAATTTCAGTCTTTTTGTTCAATAAAATTTTCATTTTCGGTTTATCTTATCAACACATTCTGAACGAAAATAGATTTCACTGACTTACGATGTTTTATGCATATTTTGTGTCTTTCGAAGGGAGCTACAACATCTAATCCACTCTCACCGATATACATCTCGCCTCATTGCTTGCAGCTTAGTCTAAACTAAAATCGGTTTTCAAATATAGCAAAAACAATCACCAGCCGGTATCGTTCATCATCTTAAGTTACAGCAATTTCGTTCAACACAATATACATATAAACCGCGAAGAAAAAAGAAAACAACCGCTCAGAATCGATTCCAGCTCCGCATTCAAAGAAATAGATAATAAAAAATTCCCCATACACGGAAAACTTTCCACGGCCGTTATATCTCTTTCAAGAACACCACTAACACGAATATAACCGCAAGCCAGCCCAGAACTCCCCTTTAATAAATATTCGACCCAGTGTTCATCCCTTTCCTGGGAAAGTAATATCGAAAAGCACCCAATTGGCCGCACGTAAATAGCCGCCTGGGGTGCAGATGATCACACGGTCTCGCGGAGAAGAAGTAGAATGAGAAGAAGAAGCGGATGGCCTATGCGGCTGCGACCTAGTTCGAAAGCAATTGTCAAATGTAATTTCACGGACGCCTTGCCCCCAAATATTTGAGTGATTATAGCAGGAATGCGGGATAGTATCTTCTTGAATTTCACCTGAGGTTGTGTAAATAGAAATAAAGGTTTGTATGGCTATAGGGAGATTGTGAATGGTATGAGATGAATAGTGCGGCACCAAGTGATGTTTACATTGGTTACGAGTATATGTAAATATAATGAATGTATGATGTATAAAATAAAAAATTGTGGGCCGTCGCGGCTCACGAACATTAATGATAATATTTTGTGACCCCTGTGAGGGTTGTTGTGTGCTGCAATATTTATAGAGAATATGTAAAATATACATGAACCAATATACTCAAGAATATAAGCTAGATATGTATTGAAACTATTCCTGGAAATCTGTTTTATAATATTCAGGATAATTTACGTACTCCATACAAAATAATTGTTTTTTGATACTTAAAAAAATAATAACTGAATTTTATTCTGTTCACAATATTAGTTTTTCTCATATATATGTTTATTATCGCATATACTGATATACATTATATAGAGTGCTATCGGAAATAAACAAGATAATCATAGAAGCAATAGAAATCTATAGCATGTTCGTGATAAGGATACATTGTAATTAACTGTATGAATACTTAATCATAATAATATGATTTTCAAAAATGACTCAACACCTAACGGAAGCAAGAAACTCTTTAGAAACTCTTTGTATGACATTCAGATTCCTAAGATAACAATCATTCACTTCTCCCCAACCTATTATACCATAGAGTAGTTGGAATTGGACAAGTGCGAAGTACAACGTTTTCTAATGTTGGATGTCAAGAAAGTTTTTTAATTTATTGAATTTCGAGAGTGTACCCCTTAACTTTCTAATTATTTCTTTCATACCTAGATATGTTATTGACTAGCCTTCTGGTATGTGATTATTATTTTCTATTTTTAGGGGTCCCATATCAGTTTCATCAAAATTGATCGTAGGTTTATTGTGATAGAACTATTTCTCTTTCTCGATGAAATCTTTTTCTGCAGACATTTTCAATTGGTTCCATGAAGAGTCGGTATACAAGACAGCCGTATCGTCAGCAAAGCTCAAACTTTTACCTTTTGTTGGTATCTGCAATAGTTCATTCAAATATATTATAAACAGAATTGGTCCTAGAACCGTTCCTTGCGGAAGACCATACGTAACAATTTTGGGATAAATTATAATTCCATCGATACCAATTCTTTGTTCTGGGTCACATAGATAGTTTTCGCAAATGTCGTAATCTTTCCCACGTATTCCGCAGTTCTCTAATTTTCTTTGAAGTTTTGTTTGACTGACGGTATCAAAAGCTTTGGATAAATCAACAGATGCACATTGCTGGAATTTTTTGTCAAGAGCTTCGGTAATACAAGTAGTTAGATTTTGTATTGCATCTTCTGTTGATCTTCTCTCCCTGAATCCGTATTGATGATCAGATATCAATTTGAATTTCCTAGTATAATTCACTGATCTTATTTTTAGAATTTTCTCTATTACTTTGGCTATGTTACAATTTATGATTCAATATATTCAACTTGTGACTAGTTTTTCTATCTCTCTCTCAACTGACTTGCAACAAACGTTTATTTGTGGAGTTGTCGAATAAATGAATTTATCTATCAATATATCTGTTGCAGTATATTACGGAAGATCTCAAATTATGAATATTAATAATAAATATTTCAATATAGGTTCCACCATGAACAGAAATTTATTTGAATAATTGATTTTTAGATGTTCCTGTTAATATCGCTACTCGCTATCAGCTGAAATACAATTTTAACAGTCTTCGTGACATTCTTCGAGCATGTGTTTTAGTGCATTATTTTTCACAAGAATGGTATTATAGTTGATTATTAATTAATTTCATGACTTCATATGCTATGAAAATTGTGTAAATTTCAATCTACCGACCCTTGAGATAGACCGAATACGGGGGCTTGATGCAGAGATGAAAGCACACTTTGATTATAAAATATAAAAATGTATTCAATAAATTGATGAATGTAGCCGTTAGGAAATCATTAAACTGTGTAGACGTGATAGAAAATGGTTAAACTAACAATGATTTATTACATTATTCATTTTATACTCCTATAGGTAATGATACAGGTACTTCGCTTGATCGAGTACCTGAATTTATAATTTACAAGGCGGATGTGCGGTTGTGAATTTCCAAAGATTTTAAATAATTGATTCAGGAACTTGTGGTTGCATGCCACGGAATGGTTTGAAAACTTCGAATCATTTTTTCTTAGTCTGAAGGATCATTCATGTTTAGCATAACGTTTTTGGAAATTTCGACGACAATGTCCCACATAAACAGTAATACACTTCGGAAACTTGATATAAACTCCAGATTTCTCCAACTTGATCACTTTATCTTTGGCATTGAAATGGTCTGAATGCCACTTCCACATTGTTTTTTCTGAAGAAACCCGCAATTATCTCTGTTCTTTCTTCAAAATATGTTACAGTTACCCATTTCTTGATTTGTGGTTGTTTGATCTGAGGATATATTAATCTGTAAGTGAATTTACGGCTTTGATTTCTGACTAACTTCTGGATAGTATCTGCGTTGAAACCATTGTTATGACCTATGTGTGATTATATCAATTTCTCTAGCTAGATTGTTAGCAGACAAAGGCAGTGAGAATGATCTGTGCAACATTGAATTGAAGGCTGCTAATTTGTGACTGTCTCGATGAAAAAAATCGCTTGGGATAGTAATGTCTGTAAAGCTAGGTTTTCTGAAAACATTGAACTCAAATTTATTATGATTGTGTGTAATGTAATCAAATATATTCAACTTACTGATAACAAAATAGTGTGTCGTGGTGTGATTTTGCTTTCTTTGCAAAGGGTTGCTCAATTCCACTTACTGAATTATCACTGTCCAACATTTTTTCTTTTCAATCATTTAAAAAAATTATTTATTTAGTAGAACAGAAGATATGTATTTCGCAGTAAATACAATCGTATACACTCTAGATATACGTGCTCAGTGTGTCGAGAAAGATAGAGTAACACCCAATCAGTGGGAAGAGAATCTCTGTCTCACATGCGCATGGTGACGTCATGTGTCGCCACGTCATGCGTCCCCACGGTTTTAAGTGCAGTTGAAGATGTTCTACATTGGAAGTTATTTTTCACAATATACACTGTTTGACTGGAATAGTAGTTTTCGCAGTAGAATGGTGACCAGTGCAACTACAAAGTAGTGAAAAGGGTATTGGAAATTAAGTCTGTATTGTTGAGATTCGTAATTACTATGATGAATGACTTTAAGAAAAATATAGAATACAACACTGAAAGTCGATATAATCCAGATATAAAAGACACATACACATGTGTCTTTTATATCTGTCAGTGGTGGTAATAACTCTAGATGGAATTCTGAAAATCGTTGAATTCGTTGAATGCATTTGTTTCTGAGAATGTTTTGATTCTTGTATGATTGAAAAACAGTGTTGAAATTCGGAAGAGTAGACATCGAGTGGTAACAATTTCTGTCGATTGTTCAAATCGTGAACCACTCTCTTTTCGAGATTTCTGATCTTTACAACACGTTTTGAACCATAGGAAACCTCATGGAAGTTAACACCGAGGTCTTCCAGCGTTCACCAAATAATGGTTTATTCGAAGCTAAAATCTCTGGGAAGAAATTTTTCAAACCAACGTTGAATTGTGTGTTCTTCAACACTATCATTGCTTTTAGGAAAGAAGTATTTCGCGTTCTACTATTCCATCTTGATACAAAAAAATATACTCATTAACCAATGAAAGGAATGAAGCAATCTATTTCAAAAGAAGTATCTCTATACATAGATGTGTAGATCATACAAAGACGTAACTTTCAGACACAAACTTAAAGAAAATGTCCTGCTGAAACAGCTACTTGCATATAAACATCAAATTAGGCGGAGGAAATATTCTTTCAGAACACTTTCATATGCAAGTTTTACCTTCCTGCCAGTATATTGTATAGGAATCCTGTGGATGATATCTGATTCAATTCCATAACGAAGGTTTGAAATACAAACTGGGTGGAGAAAAGTATTGTTAGTATAATTAAGTGTTGATAGTATTTATTCTTTACGTATAATTCAATGTCTATATAGAAGTAATTGCCTTCTTTCTTCATTTGGAAGATTCTCACTTTTTTGTATTAAGATCGAGCAGTAGAAAGCCAAAACGTTTCTTCCGCAGAAATTAACCTTTCCTATGAATATACTTCTTTCAATTCAATTTTCGTATATTCGTATATGAATGATTTTATCAGAATCATTATGAGAATCATTTCGTAAATGAAACGAACAATTTATAAATTCATCTTACCGAGAAATTAATAAGTGTTTCATCAGTAACATCACGAAAAGTAATAAATCCTCAATTACTGAAACAGATACAATGAGCATTGTGAGTAATTTAATATCATCAATCCAAAGTACTTATTTTTCTATTTGCCTGCTCTCATATTTTTGTTTATTATTTGAATAGAACCGGCCGACACGATGATTTTCACTATCAATCTATATTATAGTGAAAATGATACAATAAACTATATTAATTATTATTTTTTGTTCATTGTTACATCACCAATACATGTTGAAATCAAAGTAACTTGTAACTTGAAATGAATCAAGAGTTATGAAAAAATCCTCTTCTCACGTCCATTCGAATTGAAACACGTCACAGGCATTAATTGAAGACAATATTATTTCTCATAAAGAAGTCAACCTCTGAGTCGGTTTAATTTTCCTTCTTAATCTGGTATTCTTTGTCACGACTCCCAGACTTCTTTTCAACTTTTTTCCGCCATTGTCCTCTATTTGCTATTGTGTCTGGGGTATTGAGGCTAAATAACTGACGAAATTAGATTCTGAGCACAATTCGGAAGTATAGTGTGATTAACTTTTTGTTCGGCGTCACGTAGATTGATCTTCTGGAAATATGATTTACTCTTTTGAGTGATAGCATTAGTTCTCTAGGGTCCAATAATGAAAAAGCAACTGTTGAAATGAGATACAGAACGGTTTCAAAGCGAATTGTTGATCATTCGAATTAACATTGAGGGAGGAACTTGAGAAACATGGTTTAATAAGTTGGGAGCGGAATTGATCTAGATTAGATTAGGTCTAAAGTGGGTGGGTCTATTCGACTCTCCACCGCAGCCCGCAAGGGTTTATTGTGGCTCACACCTATTCACACTCGGTCAAATAAACCCAGCTCCTCAACGAAGCCGATTAGTTTATGGTGAGTGGTCTTTCAAGTCAGATGGTGAGAGTATAGCTTTGCCGAACTCGGTCCTGATTTGGTCCCCAACGGGTCAGGAACGAAGTATATGCTCTGCTGTTTCACCATTTTCCAAACAGAAGCAACACACTGTCATCCGATAGTCCGTGTCTCTGCATATGATGATTCAAATGACAGTGACCTGTATAAAGACCTGTAAAACATCTGTTTCCAACACCTGTTTGGTATTGAGCTTCGAAGGATGAATAAACGCCTTGGATTGAGCCAATCAGAAGATTCTGCCAGAAGTCTATAAATCTTCTTGCCATCCAGGTGTGTTACGTGTTAATTCACCTTCTTTATGATTTTCGTTAAATTACCTAGAGAAAAATAATACAACTTTGATGTTTATTCATTTATTGTTATAACATTTTTGAAATAGTGCTTTCATGACATCCGTTAAATTCTAAGTTTCTGTACCTTGAAAATACGCTCTGTATATTCAATTGCATCTAGTTGTCATTCAATCACTTACCATTAATCAGTTCTTGTTTGTAATTGCCTTGTAGTAATTGGTGTTCTCTGAGATTCCTGTGACATACAAATACGAGAAATAAATAACCTAACATTCTAGTATTTAGTTCTTCAAAATATACATTTACTTCACTATTGAGTTATATTGGCAATCTGTGTCACTTCTGTTGAGTTCATATCATTGAAAAGTTTGATTAAATGGGTTCACCTGT
>WOGN01004235.1:0-14329 GCA_015342105.1 Leptinotarsa texana
ATGTAGATAATACTCAAGAATGATATTCTTAAGGTCCCATTAAGTTGTACTCCATGATTGGGTTAGTGAACGATAGACCGCACCGTCTGCCGTACTAGTAGCTCATGAGACATGTTGACATGTAAGTACGTTGAAGAGCGATAGAGTATTTTCCGCGGATTATGTGAATGATTTTTTTATTTTTTTTTAAATATAATATTTATTCTTAATACAGTTTTTTCAGATTCTATAAATTATGTAGGTGAATAGCTGAATGAATTTATAGTGAAGAATTGGATTTTTACAATCGTTAATTTTCATTGACCATTCGTACTTCGTATTTGTGTTGTATCATGTGTGAATGCATAACAAAAAAGTGGAATGCTATTTCATAGATTTTTTTATATGATACAAGGTAACTTCTACAGTGAAAACTGAAACAAATCAGGATGCAAGTTCCGAATGAAAAAAAAACTAATCTTATGACTGAATTTCAATACAGTATTTTTCAGTGTGTTTTTCGTCTGATTCTTCAGGAAATCACCATATAACCCAAAAGAAAAAATTAAAAAGTAAATTTGTGAATATGCTTTCATTCAAGACATAATAGACTAGCAATTCGATATATGCTTTTTTCGATCAACATATAGATCTCTTGTCAGGTTGCCAGAGTTGACGGTTTTCGGTAAGAAACCTGGTGAACTTATTTTTCTCTCCACTGGGCTACAAGATGATTTAACGATATATTGTCATACAGCTGTAGAGAAAGACTTACAGAAGTATGAGGAAAATGGTTGTACTTGATGAAGAATCTTAGAAGTTAAGCAAGAAATACCGTGGTGAAACGCTGCATGTACCAAACCTGTTCTCCTCATCGGCAATGAGTCTGTCAATCTCAATACTTCACTGTTATTTTAGCAGATTGTAACAGGGATTATTGACAACAAAAACATTGTAAAAATTGCTTTACTTTATAAATTAGCTCTATTTTCAATGAGTTTATTCAATGACAAAGGATTGACGAAAGAAAGTAGTGAATCTGACCTGTATGAATTATTACAACCTACAACTGATTCTTCTGAAAATGAGTTCATAATCGATGGTGGATATCTTTTGGACAAAGTCCAATCCTTCTTATCCTTTCCGATAATCCTCTGCTGTAGGGAAGTCCAAGTACGACATCAGGACCTGCTTCAGATCTGGGAACACTATCCGTAGCAGCCTTACAAAAACCAAGCCACCAAACGCGGATTGCGAATTCAAGAATTGCATTTACCGGTTACCCTGCGAGTGCGGAGAATCATACATTGAGGAAACTAAGAGGCCATTGAAAATCCGCATTGCTGAGCACAAAAAACACACGCAGCAAGGAGAAACCAGCAAATTCGGAATAGCAGAGTATGTTTGGACTCATCAACATAACATCAAGTGGGATCAAGCTGAAATAATGCACAAAGAGGAACACTAATTTAGGAGGAAATTCAAAGAGACCGAGTATATTTTGTTCAACAACGCATTTAGTAAAGCTAGATACGTAACATATAGGGAAAACTACCAATTCCCGCCAAACGATCATCTTCCGCTAAAACCCAATGAAGCGGAAAATGTGAAAGGGGGTATAAGTGAAAGCACTCGGGCGACCATATAAATAGTCAAATCTCGGAGGAATAAGTCCAGTTATCACCCGAAGACGATTGTGGATACTAACAATCCAAACGTCGTGATGTAACTTGGTTTGAAACCTCTTTAATTTTTTCTTATTCCACGTCCACGTTTTATTTCGTTTTTCCTAAACGAAAATGAACATTTCAGTGATGAACAAATCTCATATCAACCTCCTAGCAACCGACAGCAGACCATACTTCTAAAAGGATTCAGAGTATTTATGAATTACTTTCTCAAGTTTTTCTACGAAATGGTTACTCATTAACTGAACTCTTCCACACGTCGATAAAATATTTCTTCATTGTCGTGTATAATGAGAAACTATCAATATAAAATTTTCAAATTCGGAATAAATTTCATTATTATATCACTTGGCTGGGATTGAATCAAATAGGTGAATGAATGTCAGTGCGATGTCATGGATGACAGAAGTAGATCAAACTTATTCCATGACATTAAAAAGCGTAATTCATGAATGAATTGTTTGTATTTTCTATAATGTTATCCAATTTGGTACAGAAGAGCCATAAGGCAAGTGTCTTACGGCGAAACATAGATGTCCACCATTGAGGATGACAGTGATCCATATAATTGCAATTTGCTATCATTCATTTAAAGTAGAACTCCTGTGAATGATATCTGATTTTATTCAATAACGAATGGTTGGAATACAAACTGAGTAGAGAAAAGTATCTTCCGTATAATTCAGTGTTCATATAAAAGTATTTGTTTGGAAATAATTTTTTTTTGTGTAATTCAATGTTTATATGAAAGTAGCTTTCTTCCAGTTTGTGTCTAAAATTTAATTCTTTGCATGATCCACACATCATTTTCAAATTGATTACTTTCATCCTTTCTTTGAAAGACTCCCACATCTTTTTTTGTATTAAGATGGAGTAGTAGAATTCCAAAAACTTTCTTTTCCAAAAATTGATCACTCGTAAAAATATAACCCCTTCAATTCAAATTATATCATTCTTCTGCACAAATCACGCTTTTATTTAAAATCATGCATAATACGGGCGCATTCGCCGAATATTATAAAAAATATTTATGAGACGATGTGGTATACCTTAACTGTGGTATCATTTTTAGAGTATTCTAAAAAACATATTGTCGGTAATTTAAAATGTATCCTTGTGCCATCTTCTTACAGGGTTCCCATTTTCTAATATCGAGCAAAATTCCAATGATATTCAAATACATATATTGATTTGTTCAATATTGTATACGTTGAAAAAGCGTAAAATAATTAACAAGTTTATCTTCATTTTGTAACATTCACTTCTTTCTATGAATTATCACTTACTTTCAACAATCGACTCCCACTTCCCATGTTTCTTGTCAACCACTGATAAATGGAAGTTCATTTAGTTGTAGTAAACACTACTTTACTCAATTGGCTAACAAAAGGTAGGCGTGAGCATGACTTAATTAACTCCGGAGAGAGAAAACAACGCATTTGAAAGAGAAATGTGCTGGTTTTTTCAGTGAGTTCGTGTAATGTATACCTTCAGTGTTACTATTTCCATTCGAGTTTGAAGGCCGTCATAGTTTGGAACTGCATCCTAACGATTCGCCAGCACGAGTGACTACAACTTTATAGGTTTATTAAGATAAGATATATATTTCATCTTTTTAGGTACACATGGTATACATAAGACAGGTCAATATAAAATACACGAAAGCGGAAAATCGAAGATAATTGTAGATACATATAAAAATACAGTCACATTAATTTTTGAGAGTAATATAAAGAGAAAAACAGAACTCACTTTTCTTTATGATTTAAAAATTCACTAAGTAAATAAAAATTATTTTACAATAAAATTTTCTTTAATTGTTTTTTTAAACTTTTTGTGATCGGGAATACCTTTAATTTTTCCTGGAAGTTGGTTCAAAGCCGTTGCTCCGGCATATCTTGGCGATTTTTTGTATTCCATTTGTATTACATTTTCTAACAAGAATTTCATGGTTTTGTCTATTGGGGTAATCGTGTATTCATTATCACACCAAGGGTTCCAAACAGTGCATCACAAGTATACAGTTATTTATAGACGGTGTCATGCTGCAAAAAACATCTAAGCCACATATTCATAAAATTCGGATGTGTTAATTCAAAAACCCTCTTCGATAAATGGCCTAAAATAATATGAACAAATGATTTAACCCGATATGCGTTTCTAGGACCATCTATGAAACAATACCCTAACTCATAAATTATGAATAATGTTGATATACGAAGAAAGCAACGTCAACTGAAACAGTTGACGTTAGAGGAAGAGAAAAGTTGTTTGGGCAGTTTTGAAGCATAGGACGTTTCGAAGGCATAAGTGTTTTGTTGAATACGTGTGTTAAGGAAATAGATGAAAAAGCACGTACACCAAAAAAGAAAAGTCAAGAAGATCAAAAACCAGGGTATACTTCATAGAAAATGTATGCAAAGAGGCATCACTAAAAGCTTTGCAAATTAATTCGAATTGTATTCGTAAAGCACTAGACCAGCTGAAAAGCAAAAACATCATAAAAAATAAAAAAGGCATTAAAAGTGGGGGACGAAATGCTGTCGATCAAAAGCCAATCCAAGATGTTATCAATGATATAACTTCCTTTTCGACTTAGGTTATGTTAGGTTACGTCCAAAGTGAGTGGGTCTATTCGACCCTCCACTGCAACCCACAAGGGTTTATTCTGGCCCATGCCTATTCACACTCGTCCAAAACAAAAAACCCAGCTTCTTCACGAAGCCGATTAGTTTCTATGGTGGGTGGTCTTTCAGGTCAGATGATAAGAGTACGGCTCTGCCGAACTCTAAAAACCTGATTCGATCCCCAATGAGGAAGTCGGATAGTTAAGGTGCAAGATTCCCACCTTGATACCCGCGACAAACTTCCCATATGAGGGTTTTTGCGTCAGCTATACCTGACGACGCCTTAGATTCAACCGTGCAGGGCTTTTTCGCCTCTGGTTTTGCTCAATCATCACCTGATCGCAAACGTTATCTAACCCGCAAAATCGGGTTTCTTCCACCTGAAACAGATTCTGCATACGTCGCTCAGGAATTTGATATAAGGCGGTTTTATAAGGTACCCCACTCTTAAGAAGACGACTCAGTCGTTTCCTGACTGCACCACCAAACCTATTTTTCAGGTTCAGTCATTGGATCAGGAATTGGGGACTTGGGAAACTAATTTTACAGGAAGGTCAGTTGGGGTCGTAAACTCGACATCCATCTCCTCTGTAGACTCGCTTCTGAACTAAATTTACAGGGAGATCAATTGGAGTCGTGAACTCGACATCCATCTCCTCTGTAGACTCGCTCCTGAAATAAATTTACTGGAAGGTTAGTTGGAGTCGTAAACTCGACATCGTGTGATAACTGGTTATCACCCGTTATCACCCGAACACGATTGTGGATACTAACAATCGAAACGTCGTGACATAACTTGGTTTGAAATCTTTTCAATTTTTATTTTTCATTTTTTTTAATAATAATTTTTGATTTTTATTTTTCAGCTTTTATTAATATTTCAATTTTTATTTGTTTGGTTGTTTCTTGTATGTTATTTTTTTGTAATTTCAGTTTTTTGTAGACTCTGTAGACTCGCTCCTGATCTAAATTCACAGGGAGGTCAGTTGGAGTCGTGAGCTCGAGATATTTGACAGTGAAAAATAAGTAGTGTAACCGAGAGTGTTTGTTCAATGCTGAATTTTCATGTAAATGCTCAAAAAAGTGTGCTGAAACAATTGACGTAAGAGCAAGAGAGTAGTTTTGGAGCATAGGACGTTTTAAAGGCAGAGGTGTTTTGTTGAAAACGTGTGTTGAAAAAATAGATAAAAAAGTACGTAGACCAAAAAATAAAAGTCGAAAAGATCAAAAACCAGAGTATATTCTTCAGAAGATGCACAGGTCTGCAAAGAGGCATTACAAAAAACGTTGCAAATTGATTTGAATCGTATTCGTATAGCACTAGAGCAGCTGAAAAGCAATATCACCATAAAAATAAAGGAGGCATTAAAAGTGGAGGACGAAATGCTGTCGATTGAATGCACATCCAAGGTGTTATCAATCATATAACTTCCTTTTCGACTTAAGTCAGGTTAGGTCCAAAATGCGTGGGCCTATTCGACCCTCCAACTCTAAAAACCTAATTCGATCCCCAGCGGGGCAGGCACAAAGTATATGCTCTGCTGAATTCACAGGGAGGTAAGTTGGAGTCGTAAACTCGAAATTCTTCTCCTCTGTAGACTCGCTCATGATCTAAATTTACAGGAAGGCCAGGTGGAGTCGTAAGCTCGACATCCATCTTCTCTATAGACTCAGCATCAGAGAGAATTTTTAAGTTAACTGTGTCCATAAAAGTCCCACGAGTAGCTAGGGAAAGAAGGTCAATCACGGCAGAGGCCCGCATTACCGTGAGAAGGTAATGCGTGGCTCGACGAGAGGGCGCTCGGTATCTCGGAAGATTCCTTAGAGACAACTGATAGGCTCAGTGTCATTCATCCTCTCAGCACGGAGACACACACACACACACACTCATTAGGATTAAACCATCGCTGGGATGCCATTCAGTTGGAAAATAACAGAACCACAAGTGATTCTGTCATTCATGTATCCAGCGGGGCTACGTGGAACCAGGCATCCGATGGCTGGTTTGCTTAACCCTCACATCCCATGCCAAGCACTCGCTATGAACAGTGGTTCAGGAGTTGAGAGATGAACAAGGACAGCCAACCCGCCACCTTTCCGACTTATGTCTCTATTAATGCAGAGAACAAAATACGTCAAAGTTTTTGAGTAAATCGAACTTGAAAAAAATGTTTTCACTATATCAGGAACAAACCGACAATTTTGTGAGTCTATCCAAATATAAAGACATATTTCATAAAAACTTCAACATGAGATTCAAAACACCGCATAATGATACATGTAGAACAACAGTTCCAGCAACTTGGATGGAGAAAAAAAAAGATTAGCATAACAAGCACCTAAATACTGCAGGAAAATTGCGTGAATCAATAAGGATTTGAAATTGTCTCAAGAAGATAATACTTCCGGCTAGTATTGTTTACTACAAAAGACAATTGAATTTTCATAATTTGGGCATTGTTGTGGGAAAAACAGGATAGGAATTTTTTTCAATATATGGTTAGAGCATGAAGCTGGCAGAGAAATCCAAGAAGTTGGCTCCTGTCTTCGAAAATTTGTCATGGAAAATCTTAAAGCTCCAGTAGCTTAACTAAATTTATGGTCATATTCGTATGGTGGCCAGAACAGAAGTCTAAAGCTTGTTTTAATGTCGATACATCTTCTCCAAAATCACCCTTCCTTGAAAAAACTTCAATTAAAAGATTTACTGTCTCGTCACTCATTTTTACCAAACCATTCACATTTTGGTGATGTAGAATGTGCACCAAAAAGCCATCGAGGAGTTTACACAGATCAAGATTATATTGATATCATGAATACGTGCAGAAACGAAAATTTATTAATCGTGAATAAAATGACAAGGAATGATATGGTTGCTATATGAAAGCTACGCTGGATGAATTGCAGAGCGGTTTTGTACGAGGGCGGATATATTTTCAATGAAATAAAGAAATAAATTCTTGAAGAATGTCATAACATAAATGTTGAAACTTATCAGAGGAAAAGATGAATATAAGGATCATTATAATAATAATAATAATAAGCAGGAATGGCCACTGACACCCTTGACCTTTAGTGAGTTGCACCACCACTTACCTGAGCAACTGGTGCAAAACCGGACCGGCAGCCCAGGCGCACCCGGAAAGGAGAACACTATTCTTCCGGTGCCGGTCGTGGGTCCACAGGGCTAACCACCTGGTGGACCCAACACTTGGTTCCTAGTCATCGAGGAAGGGATTACGTAACCTATCTTCGGCAGCAGGTCTATATAGCTCCTTTCCAGCCTGCTAAGGAAGTAATAGAAGTGACCACCCGTTGGCAAGGCTTGAGAGGAGACTCGCACCATGCCACCAATGAAGTCCATCAGAACACACAGGGTGCTTCACATAATTAGGCTCCTAAAGCCACAAGAACTGGTTGTTTGGATGCGGAAATTCATAGTGTTCTAACAGAAGAGGCTGACATCTGGCAAATCAACACCGCCGTGAATAGCATCGTCCAATCGCTTTCCGAATCAGAAGGACGAAATCCCGTCCTTGCGGTTCTTAAGATTGAACGGCGTGTACACAAAATGGAGGCTAAGATCACATCGGAGAGACAACACGAGTCTCGTATGCCTTGATAGGCAGTGATATTTGTCGGATTGGTTTGTCGAGGGGCGGACCGTTCTTAACCCGTGTTATAAGTTGTTCACAACATCTTATACACACGAATACTCACCGCAGTGGACCGAGTGTTCTAACGGATATATGAGCAGAGAGCGTCGAAGAGAGGAGTCGCTGGATGTAAAGAGAACCTGCTCATTGACAGATGTGTAACGCAGGACTCGATACAATATAAGCGTAATCTCTCTATGGCCTGGATCAATTACCGTAAGGCATTTGTTACAATATTGCATGAGCTCATCTTGCATTTGCTTAGATGCCTTGCGGTACCTGACAAAATAGTGAGATGCATTTAACAGCTGATACCACTCTGGCGAACTCGGCTCACCATAACATCTGGTCAAGCAAGAGTCCAAACAGGATGGGTCACTTTTATATGGATGATCCTAAACTTTTTGCCTTGAGGGTGGTGGATGAGTGAATGCATGTGATTGGTATGAAATTCGGGATAGACAAATGTGCAATGGTCTATCTCAAAAGAGGACGATGTATGTGCAGCTCGTAGATGGAAACATCCTACACCATTTGGATGCCGGAGAAACGTATACTTACCACAGAGTGGAACACCTCCACTCACAAGAGGTAACAGTAGTGAAAAACTCTCTCCGCAGCAAGTATCAGCATAAACTTCGACAGATATGGTCATCGGAACTGTCGAGGAAGAATAAAGTTGCTGCAACAAATATGCTTGCCATTCCAATCTTACTCTACTCGTTTGGAGTAGTGAAGTGGACTCGCGAGGGGCTGTATCAACTCGACGTAAAGACCCGAAAAATGATCCATCTCTATAGGAGTTTGCATCCCAAATCGTCGGTTCCACGGTTGTACTTCCCCCGACAACAGGGAGACCGTAGACTTTTGAGTTTGGAGTGTCTACATGACGAAATGGTACTGGATACATCCTGTAAAGTCGTTAGGAATTTGGATCTCCTTCACTGCATGTTCCGTGACTATGAGAGAGCTGGAATTAGAGCATTTCTCCTAAGGGCAGTTGTCCGAGCAGCTGATGAACTCGATATAGTTTTCGACACTGAACTCTGTCACCGAGTTGGAAACCGTTCAGCAAGGAGCTCAAATAAAAGCCGCAGAGATAAACTCACTTCTGCGAAAACACAAGAATAAGCCAATGCTTGGGGTCTTCTTCAATAATATTGAAGACCTTGGCTTATCAAAGCGCATCACGTTCGCTTTTCTCAGATCGAATGGGCTGAAGTCGGAAACTGAGGGGTTCATCATGGCTTGCCAGGATGGTGTCTTCAACACCTTAGTTTACCGCAGTCGCGTGATGGGTATATAGGTTCCTGACACAAGATGCAGCATATCCAGCATATGCAGTCTCGCGCTGTATCCATCGACATAACGCAGCCCTTAGAGTGCTAAATTACCATCTACGGCACTCTTACGGTATTGACTAGACACCGTTGTCGCCCTACGCTCCGGAGAATATTTAATCAGTTGTGGAGAACGAGAAGTGCTGCATTTATTGGAACTATTCGTTTCCCACCCTCAGGCTCATACAAGCTAATAAGCCTGATGTAGTACTTCTCAACCACCAGAGCAAGACGTTATTTTTCGTGGAGTTTTCAGCTCCTGGTGAGACGAATATCTTCCGAAAAGAGGAGAAGAAACGGATAAAATATCGAGATTTTCTCTTCGAATTCCGCAGACTCTATCCAGACCATTCTGTCAAGATGGTTGTTCTGATTATGGGTCCTTGGTGGAATGTTGCCTTCTTTCCTCTCGAATCTCAAAATCATATGATGACTGACATTTTCCTAATATAAGGCACTACTTTACATTCGAATGCATTGGTGTTTACTTCACACCAAGTCTGTATATTTTCTAAATATCGTTGGAATGTATTACAGTCTTCGATAGTTTCGACAGGTGAACATGTTTTCAAATCATCTGCAAAAATTTACTCATCACAATCGACATAATAACTGAGATCATTAATAAATAATAAAAACAGTAGTGGTCCGAGATTCGACCCCGGAGGAACTCCAGATGAAGTATTGTAATAAAAAGAATCATAGCCGTTATAAGATACAAACTATTCGCGTTGAAGTAAGTAGGATTTAATGAAAAGTACTGTTGGGTTTGGGTACGAAGTGTAGATGACAATTGCGAGAAGTTTTGCAAAGTTCGATAGAATTGATATAGGACGATATTTCCGAATATCAGATGGATCGCCAGACTTAAAACTGGGAAAAACTCGTGATATCTTCCAGAATTCAAAAAAATTATTATTTTTAACTGTCAATATGGGGTAGACCAATACACAGAGAGAAGAAGAGCAGAGGAGAAGAAGGATGGATGAGTATAAGAGGGAGAAAAATAGGAATAAGAGAACGATAGGAAATACAAGAATTAACGTTTGTTTGAAGGTGGTTGTTGACAATGTTTTGTGGTGTATTTCATCAGTTCGGACTTCCATTGTCTAATCTAATATAAAATGATTTGAAACCCTGAAAAAACAATTACAAAATTAATAAGGTTAACCGAAAATAACAATTTTATTAAACAAAAACTGAATTTACTAAAAATTAACATACAAGCTACAACCAAACAAATGAAATCAAAATATTAATGAAAGCTGAAAAAATAAAGATTAAAAAAATTATTATAAGCAAAAATGAAAAAAACAAATTGAAAAAATTAAAGAGGTTTCCAACCAAGTTATGTCACGACGTTTCGATTGTTAGTATCCACAATCGTCTTCGGGTGAATCACCCGAAGACGATTGTGGATACTAACGAATACTGACATTAGACGGAATACTGACATTAGATGAGTTGCAATACATGAAATACCGCAAATGTAGGGATGTTTACAGCTGAAAAGTACATTATTTAGTTAGAACAAACTAAGTTTGCGACTAGAGAATTAATACGTCGACACAGTGAATTTTTGTATAATTAATAATTTTGTTCCAAGAATAATAATAAAAGAGTGACGCGCCTAAATTTTGCTAATAATAGGCTATATAGTTGTCAATAAAATTTCATTCGCAGTTTAAATATCAAATACAAAAGTTAAATTATTGAAATGGCTTTATCCTTTCTATTTGTTAGTTTTCAGTTGGTGACATCTATTATATTTTCCTGCTGTCCAATACAAAATTACTTCTTGCGCCTTCAAGAAAACATTTTGAACACTTTTTATATCGTTTTAGGCTGCATTATATTTTATAACGCTTACTTGGAACTACTAAAAAACCATTGAATATAACTGCAGTTTTATCCGAACACTAAACCGTTATTTTAACACCTCGGCCCGTGTTTCGATCACCAAGTGATCATCTTCAAGTTCAATCTTCCTCCTGAAGATGTTCACTGGGTGATCGAAACACGTGCCGAGGTGTTAATAATAACGGTTTGGCATTGGGATGAAACTTCACAGTAACATTCATTACTACACCAAAGACGCATCACAAGTAATAAACTCTTATAAAATTGTATTTCAATTATTTTATAAGTAACTTTACGAAACTGCTTGTTAAGAATGTTAGAAAACGTGTAGTAACTGCCGAAATGTTCATAAAAAATATTTTGTGACGTTTGTAAAAGGTCTTACAAAATATTCATAAAGACTATGATGTTTGTAAAACGATGCCAACTTCTTACTTATAGTTGTTTTATGAACACATTAAAAACATTTCTGGGAGAAATACGGTTTTATAATTTGTTTCTGTGAAACGTTTTTACAACTCCAGCGAACATTCTCTTGAGGTCTGAGGAAAAAGTCGCTGGGGACCAAATCTGTAGAATACAGTGGATGCGGAAGCAATTCAAAGGCCAATTAATGATATTTTGCCATAGTTTTTATTGATTTGTGACACGGTGCATTATACATATTGTTAAAACGGCACCTTTTTCTGCAAATGGGGCCATTTTCCGCCATTTCGTCCTTCAAACGCTCGAATAACGCTATGTAATAGCGTAATAATGATTCATTCAAAATATTCTATCCCACAAACTAATAGTCCGACAGCTGTGAAGTTTGTACACGTGACTTTAAAAGGTTAGGGTTTACTAATAATCATATGGATTCAATACTAGTACCGCCATCAGTGTGTTAGCCCACAAATTTTTCAGCATATCTAGTATTGACTTGAAATGATCAATTAATTAATGAGCATTAATCCAAAACAAGCACTTTTACCAGAAATGCAATACTTTTCTCAACGCGCGTTTCATAAACCAAGTTGCCGTCTTCAGGAGATGAAGTAAGACATTTTGAGACTTTGATCCACAGTTTGAACCACACTGTAGAATTGATGTCACGAAACGAGTATATTGCCACGACAAATTATGTCAGTGTCCCCGTGTGATCAACGTTATATGCGACATAAAAATAGCTTCGTTCTAATTGATCGCAAAAACCGATTATGAAAAGGTTTTCTTCAATTTATCGCCGGAAAACATTTTATGATACTGCCGGAGAACGTACCAAACAGACGCTTTCATTGCCAGCTAGCTAAAATCAATATCGGAGCTGAAATAGGTGTGAAACGATCGATTTTGAAATGATGTGTGTAGATACAGCGTAGTTCTTTCCGAATACTTTGGTTAGATGCTTTCACTTATTATTTGATGGAAAACATTTTCGTTTCCTGCTACCACCACCGATACTGAATACGGTCGATCTATATCTATAGTGGGCCAGTGTATTCATAATTTATTTGAATCGAAAGGGGTTTATTTTTAGGAGAGATTATTTTTTGCTAAAGAAGGTTTTGATTTTCTACTTCAATTACACGGAAGAAAAATACTTTCGAAACAACTACTTTTACATGAACATTGAATTATATCAGAGGTTCTCAAACTTATTTTGTCTATCAACCACCTCGAGAATTAATTATTTTCTAGCGCCCTCCAAACCCCCAATTTTTTCTTTACTTTACTACATCTTAAGAATCACAATCGCGGTCATTATTTTAATAATTAAATTATGTGAGTCATGTGAAAATAAGACTTTCTGCTTAAACACCATTTTGTAATATAAGGAAAACTTTTGTTCATTTTATTAAAACAAATATTACAATTTGAATTTTATAACTAATCTAATGATAAATTTGATGATTTTTAACAAGTTTGTTAAATATCAGGCTCGAATTTACTCAAAAACAGCCGTAAGTCACCGCATTCGGTAATCTGCAACCGATTTCTCTTTTAAGTTAGCAACATGGCCACAGAACTAAATCTACATTCACACAAATACGATGATGGGAATGCTATATACCAAAAATCATTGATCGATGGATCACAATCCAGGGTACAATTGCGGGATTGGCTTCTGTAGCCAAAATTCTTGGTATTCATTTTTGAGTTTTATTTGTATTTCCCCGTTCGTTATCAGTTCTATGAATTCTTCTTCCAGCTAGGGTGATTCTGCTGTGGTGAAATTTGAAAAAGGATCCAACACTCAGTCCGGTATTTTCAATTTTAAAATGTCCTGGAATCGTTCAGCGAAATCACTGTGGAGGTTCTCCAATTGTTGGCAGTAAACAAGCAAGCCATCATTGTTGAATGATACTGCTGACAATATAGGTAAATTGCGAAACTCATGTCTGCCGATATTATTCTTGTATAAGAGCAATTTGGCTACAAAAGCAACAATGACATTTTTGTTTTAATCAAATTCGTCAAAGTCGTCACTTTGAAATTGGATATTGACATCATTAAATGATTTATACAGGTCTGTCAAGTACGCAATATTATTCTTTGAAGTGATGAGGTTGTCGTGCAATTCTTTGTCTTTGTTTTTCCAAGAACTCTAATACAGAGTAGAATAGATTGTAAAATCGAGTCAAGATAGATACCTCTTGATAACCAACGCACTTCTGTGTGAAATAGCAATCGGTTGAAATATTCTCATTAGCAATACAAAGCTGATTGAATAATATGTCATTTAAAAAGCTGTTTTGCATTTTATTGACTGCTTTGATGATATAGTGCAGTGATTGAGAGAGGCGCTCATCCAAATTTTTCGCAACCAAATGTTGCCTATGAATAACGCAATGTACAGCGAGTACATCTGGAATTTTATTTTTTAATTATGCTATGAAGACTTTGTGACGTCCTGCCACAGCTGGAGCGCCATCTGTAGCAGCTGATATAATATACTTCAGTGAAATTTCTTTCTCATCACAACATTTTTCCAGTGCGTATTATACAGGGCTTTTCATGATGAGCGTTAATTAGCCGTTTCTGGCAAACTATTCAACGGATGCATAAGACAATATGACCTACACGCTGAAAATATTTTAGACGAAGGGGCGTTGTCGCTTCTACTATAAAGTAGCGGCTTCTTTGATATTTCAAATGGAACAACCCGTATATAATATCATATTATGATTCATTATCAC
>WOGN01004236.1:0-14329 GCA_015342105.1 Leptinotarsa texana
ACATATACATACATAAAAGTTAATTTATCTTTAACTAGGATGAAAGAAATCATGATAACAGTGTATCCCGTTCTAAGAATTCTTCTATGCTATAATATCCCTTATTAGTTAATAGCTCCTTCATTTGTTTTTTAAATGGTATAAAATGCAGATCTTTAATATCTTGAGGCAACGTATTGAATAATATTATGCCATTATATGCAAGTGATTCCTTGAATGTCGATGTTTTATGTTTTAGGATAGTTAATAAATGTCTATTTCGTGTTGCATAGTTATGAACTATTGATTCATCTCTCAGATTAGGTACATTATTTTTCACGCTTTACATATATAGATACAAGGTAACGTTAGAATACGTTACAGAATACAAAGCAGATTAAAATTTGTTTTGGATTCAAGAGTCCTTTTTAGTTGCCATAAATTCCCCAAGTGAATAAAAAGCATGGCCCTTCAGATAGTCTTTCACTGCTTTTTTGAAAGGGATAAATCCATTTTCAATTCTTATATTCACTGGAAGGTTATTATAGATTTTTATGGATGTCATAAAAGAAACTTTGTGAACTTGTGTTAGATAAGCTGTGGGTAAGTAAAGTTTGTCCCCGTTCCCAGTAATATATTTATTTATATCTTTGAAGGTTGAAAATGGTAGCCTGTTCTGACATATAAGGCAATAATTGAATAGAACTGGCCGATACTTGATGAAACTCCATATTAAAACTCATAATTTTTCAAAATATTCATTTTGAAAAATTATGAGAGTACACGTGATTTTTGATACATCCCCAAAGGAAAAAGTCTAGTGGGGTTAGGTCGGGGGACCTTGCAGGTCAGGATATATCACTATGAGTACCAATCCACTGTCCCGGGAAGCGACGGTTCAAATAATCACAAACAATTCTAGCGTTATGTAGTAGAGCACCATCTTGTTGAAAACAGCAGCTGTATAACTGCTAAAGGCATATTATCTAGAGCGCCTTCCAAATCATTTACTAACAAATTTATATACTGCTCTTTTGTTAAATTGTTTTGGTAGATGAAAGGCCCATTTACATTCGTACTACTTACTGAGTAGGTAAAAGTAATTATTTTAATATGTTTGGGAAACTATGAATATTTGTCAATAGATTAATTTTTCTTTGGGTGATTCAATATCTGTAGGTGGAAATTGTTTTATAGAGAATACTTCTAGTAGTGCATATCTGAAAGTAACATCTGTGGATGATCTGAGCATTACTTCAAAGAAAAAATTTTAATATTTCTGTCTTTTCTTTGGTAGTTTTCTATTCTATAAATATTGAATGTTATTACTTTCCTAATTTCACAAGTTCATCATATTTCCAAAGTTGTTTCAATTATTTACTCAATTAGTTAATGTTATTGAACAAATCTGAAGGTCATGAAACAGATTTACCCCCAATTCCTATCCTTGTGAGGCTTCGTTATCAAAGGAATATCTTCCTTGGTTTTTACAATGCTGCTTTGTGATTCCATATTATCCATATCGAGGTAATTCTGATCCGTTTATTAGATCTAACGAAGATCAAAGCACATATTGTTTAGTAAATTAGGAAAATTCGCCTTCGAAAAGTTTTGCTGTTCGAATAAATCACAATATCTAATGTAAACTAAATTGCAATATCAAAATTCGAATGTCAAAAAGTTGCAATTTGACACGGAACAATAAGAAAATATGATACTAACAACAAGAGTGAAATGAGATCATAGAACAATACGATGCAAATTTTCTTTACGATTATCATGTATTTCATTTGATTCATTAGAATAATTTGTGTATAAATTTTAATTATTTAAAGACAAAGTGGAGCTGTACAGCGGAAAATATTCTTCAACAGTTTGAATACATTTGTTATAATTTCTTCAGGAAAGACGCATATTTTTTACGATTAAATAAGTGATATTGGCCTAAAAAATCCGAAATTACTAAAAATTTCAAATAATACTTGATTCAAAGTCGATTTGAATCAATAACTTTCCAAAAATGTCAGTTACTCATGATTGAATTTTGATCATTCAGTTAAAGCCAAATATTCGAAATTAATTATCTATGATACTTTTCACTTCAGTCCTTATCCACTGTCAATAACAAAAAAAAGAGTACTCATAATGTTCATCTTCAGATCAACAGTAACAATAAAATAATTGTAATAAACCAACATTCTCTTCAATTTTGACAATGTGAATAATTGGAACTGAGGAAACGATCATTTATTTATCATCAGATAACGCCAGGGTACGTTTTATGGCAGGTATAAAATTTTCATTTTCAATTTTGTACTATGGAGACAAAGTTTTGTTTCAAATTCATTTTTAATTGATTTCCATAATTATTGAACTACCATCGAATTCCAGATACACTTTTGAAAGTATCTTCCTTATTTACTAAAGTTTCAGAGTTATTTCCAGTGTTGCCAACATTAACTAACTCATCGAGATATTTTGAATAATGGCGGGATTATCCTAAACTAAATTTATTGATGTAAGAACCAAATACCTATTCTTTTGCATATCATTCAAGTGTTACTCGCATTTATATTAGGTAATATATAATGTAAATGACAAAATTGAGAGAATTTTTGGTAATTTCTCACACAGATGAGTAAAATTAAATATTGTCACCATATTATTCAGGTTTATCAAGAAGTTTCAGCACATAGACTGATGGAAAGAGTGATGTTCATTGTTCTGAGTATTTGAAAAGAGAAATATATATAAGTGGAAAAAAATAACTACTAAAAATTTTAGAATGTTCATATTCCAATGATAAATTAGATCATTCTACTTCTTGGACACAAGACTATCTCGATTACCTTACACATATTTTACTAATAGGCCTAAAAACGTTTTCAATCCCTCTACAATCTAGAATGAATCAGAATAATGAATCTAGATACAATTCTTAAATCTTTGCAGTGCTCTCATTTTCAATTTAAAAATACTAGTTTCTTTCATACAAAACTTACAGATATTCAGGAAATCTTTGTTTGGGCGTTTCACTATCGTCACTATCTTTAGCATTCATTACTGAAAAAACTACACAAAGGTAATCACCTACTTCAAGGAAATTTAGTATGGGAAACTCTTGCAATACTGAAAGTTGTCAAACTAGTTTATTTATAAACCAACGACTACGATAAGGATTTTTTTATAGTTCACACAGTAAATTTAGGAGCTGAAATTGTATGAATAAATAATTACCTGCATAAAATATCGCCAACACTTCTTCGACGTTTTGTTTTTCTATTATCTCTAGCAGTGTGTACGTCCATTTCTCGTCCGTTGCATGGAGATTGTTCTAATAAAAATGTTGTCTCTTGATCGCAATCGAAATCTTGCAAAGGATATTCCATAACCAAATTAACTTTTCATTTACTTAAATTGTACGTCATTTCTGAATGAGAAAATAAATAACCTCTCTTTTCATAATGGTCAATAAGTATGCCTTCTCTTTATGAAAACTTGTAAGTAACTAGTAATGAAAATATTTAAATGTCACTGAATATCAATATTATAATTCCACACGTTTCATATTTATATTCATTCAATTACTAAAATTCCTGTCAAAAACTTTTCTGAGAATTATTATCAGTTATGAACCAAAATCAATGTTGCCAAGATATAAAAATATTTAGGCATTACTTCTTGTTTGTTCGGTGTATTAGGTATGGTTCGGTGAGTCTTACGGTGTAAATGAGAACTGAATAAATATTATGAAATTTTATAATATTTTCATGTGCTTGAAAATTTTGACGGATCTTTAATTAGAAAATTATGAAAACTAAATCATAATCTACCCTCACACGAACAACTGAAATGATGACTTTGATCATAAAAATTGAAATAACAATTTTAGTACTGAAATTTTAGTACCGCGACTTAAGGAATTACTAGGTAGTAGTGACTAAGGTTTGTAGTATTCCTGTTAATTTATTCAATTTTTTATTCAGTAAAGATTTCAATAAATTTAGGTTACCAGTCTTGAAAGACCTCACTAAGATTGTCGAAGTAACCAACCATGAAACACATTTTAGTGCATTTAATTCCTATCAGGGTGGCATCAGAAAAGGTGATTTTTTTACTGAATGAACAAAATGAAAACCTCATTGGTTTTCAGTAAGATAAAATTACACACTCTCCTGAAATTTGCATTCACTAAGTAGGTAATCCATCACTTGAAAGTTTAATTCCGAATTTTAATTTTGAATTCACTTTTTCTGATTTTGATTAATAACAGTTGAGGGTTTATTCAAAACACATTGAACTTTCTTTGGTTTTCCAGTTTATAAGTTAGGATAGGATCGATTAAGATCTTATCCTGACTTGAAATTCGCATTAAAATTATTCTGCATACCTATGAAGTACTCGAAACACCAAATTCACTTTCAACTCAATTTCTTTTTTGAAGTTTTTTCTTTTAGATCCACTAAGCAATCATGTGCTGTCCTCTATTATGAACTTTGTTAACACTATGATGTGAAATTTTATTTTTGTTATGTTTTTATCAAGAAAGTTTGAACAGAGTAAAATTTGTGTGACTAATGTTGCCCTACTGTATGAAGTTGCGACTATTTGTTATGTTGTTTCAGTTAGTTCTAAACTATCACCAATGAATATTTTCATAAAATGTTTTGATAACAGATATGTACGCTGTTGATTAGTGAGAGAAAGAATACATTTGTGAGTATAAAGGTGATGACTTCAGGCACTACTTAGTAAAACTCCATCTATGGGATCGACAGAAGACTCAATCTTCGAATATCCAATCTAAATAAGGCTCCTCAAACGAGATTGTTTTCTGTATTTTACTGCAGCTTTCACTGCAAGGCAACTAGATGAACAACACAAAATAGTACTGTACGCTAAAACTTTTGTAATTCAGATTAACACTACTGATGAGATCTTGGCTAATCGAATTAGCGCAATTTGGTATTGGATCACAAGTTAATGAGTCATTAATCACTACTGTGAGATGCTCACTTGGCTATAATATTATATTGTTCTGTATATATAATTCATTCACCATAACATTAGTTTTGATGTTAATTTTATCTCTGCGATTACCTTGACCAAATATCACAATTATTAATAACTATAAATGAATGTCTTGTAATATAAATATAGCAAGCGCCAAACGTGATGGCGGGCGATCGCGCAGGTCCCTTGCCGGCCATCATCATACCTATGATTAGTTTTAATTAAGGTAGCAAATGGAACATGATTTCTTTGTAATTTCTTTCTATATTTTATTTAGTATTATAGTATTACAGGACAGTATATAAAGGCTACTTAAGCTAGATTAACAGTAGATTGACATATTAAAGATTTGACAAATTAATAAATAAATTCACATATATGATGGAATTAAGAAAAAAAATTATGTATTAATTGATTATTATTTGCAAATAACATGTAATGAAGCCAGTAAGACAATTTTGGATAATATGGTCTTCAGTGGATCGAAATTAATATCTTATTGACTTCAGTGGATATTATAATTTTCACACATCTAATTTACAGGAGACACTTTTCCAAGGTTGTATCTAGTAAAAGGGGTATATGTAGAAAATAGAAAGTGATATGTTTACGTGTAGTAGCTTGAGGTACGTTGAAGTTAATTTGTTCTGGTATAAGGAGGGTGCATCAGTGGAACAATGCAAAACTTTGTATAACATAATAATCTTGATGAAATTCTACGTTGCTCCAAAGAAGGCAGACCCAGCCTTTGAAGTAGTGTGGAGAGGTCAGTTTCTCTAGCAGGGTACACGTCATCAGTTTTAAATGCAAAAAACTTAAGAAAACGCCTTTGCACATTTTCCAAGGTTTACTTATGTGCATTATAGAGAGGATACCAAATCAAAGTAGTACCTATACTCTAACTTGGGGCGAACGAGAGATATATAAAGTATGGTTGAGGCGGTAATATTGGTGAATGATTTATAGTTGCGCAGAACAAAACCAAGCATTTTTCTACGCCGCGGCAGTATTGGTGAAGTCTACAAATGTCAATCTGCTGTCGAACGTCACCCCTAGATCTTTGACAGATTCGCGAAGGAGTATTTCATCCTCGAAAGTATAAAAATACTCAATAATATTGACATTACGTGTAAAAGAGCAAACTTTGTACTTTTTTAACATTCATTGCTAATTTATTGATTTGACTAGTGATAGATGAAAAGATCTTCAAGTTGTCTGCAAAAAGTAAGTTGTCACACGAAAGCTCGAAGGTAAGATCATTTATAAAGATGAGGAAAGGCAGGGGTCCCAGATTGGAGCCTTCTGGCCCACCGGATGGTGGTAAGTATGATGCAGGTGCAAATCCATCATAAAAAACAACATTGATTCTCTGATCCAAATAAGAGCGTAGAAGTTGAGTTAGTGAGATATTTGAACCCATTTGAGCTATTTTCTCTTGTAAGATGGAGTGACTAATTCTGTCGAAGGCCTTTGCAAAATCTGTGTATATAACGTTAACTTGCCCTTTCCTGTCCATTACTTCCATCAAAAACTACTTGATGGTGCAAATATTCGATACGTTGGATTTTTTTTTGCTAGAAAGCCATGTTGGTTTGCAGAGATCAGGGATATATGACTTGTGGCATCAGCTGGTCATACACAGGTATCTCAAGGCCTTCGCGAAGTTACATAGAATAGATATTGGTCTGTCGTTCTCAATATTCTCTTAGTTTCCTGATTGAAATGTTATATAATGATACCTCTTGATGACTGGTTTTCTGTTTAAAAAAAAATCTGTTTTTCTGTTAATCAGCTGTCGCTACCAAACGAACGACTACTCTCGGAAATTGAGAAACTTGTGTGAGCTAAGGACTAACTAGGTCTTAACTTTCAACGTGTGATTCCTAACATGGTTGCAAATTCATCCCTGTTTCAACCAGATAAATTCTCTTGATAAAAATATCTGGTCGTGGCGGGAATCGAACTCACGGCCTTCCGATCGTGAGTCGGGCGCACTACCACCGCATGATATTTGTTAAGCTATTATATGATTATTATAATTTTTGATAACTATGTACTGTGTATAAAGATGAGCAATAATGTGTTGTATGAAATATTTGTTACAATAAAATAATAGTGTTTCTAAAAATATGTGTGTAGTATAACAAAATTTCCCAACAAAAAATTTCAACAAACATTTTCATTAGTTGTCATTAAAGTAAAGTATTGTACTTGACAATTTTGATTTATTTCCTTTTTTCATGAATCGAAGCTCTCTCTGCATACACGACGGAAATTTTGGTGTACTACAAAAGTTCTACATCAAAACTAACGATTTGGTATTAGGTGCTAATTCCGCTTCTGGCATGGTCAGAACGGACGTGCCGATAGCGACGGTCCACAAAGAACGTACGTGGAAGCCATTGTTGGGAATGGAACTCAGTTCATGTTGTGAATGTCCGCTGTTTTATAACGTACAAGCATAAATTATTTTAAAAATATGGTTAATAAATACCGTTTAACTGTTGTTAAATAAATAGTGCTCTCATTCACACCTGTTGGAGGCTGGGGTGGACCGACTGTCCACGTGGGAGTGGACATCCGGTCCTCCCAGCCTCCATCAATGAAAAATTATATAATACCTACCTACCCCCATTCACGCCGGTTGGAGGCCGGGTGGACCGGATGTCCACGTGGGAGTAGAATTGTTATCAATAATCGTTTATGAAGAAGATTATACTTTTATATGTATGTATATATTTCGTAAAGCAAGACTTTTGCACTCCGTGGACAAAGTTTTTATTATAGTTTTCACTATAATAAAAAGAGTACTGGTCATAATAGCGCCACCTGGAAGCTGGGGCCAAAACTAAGCTGAAGAAGAAGAAGAAAAAGAACGATTAGGCGCCTTTACAAGAAATGATGAACACAAGTAAACATTTTACCAAGTGCTTGTTCAACTGAAGTTAAGTCCATTTAAAAGTATTCGCTCGACCTGTTGAAATCATATTGATATTACATCCCTCTTGATATTTTCAGTGAGTTGGATGTGTTTAATGAACTAGAGGCTAGGACTTCTACTCAAGGTGAAAAAATATACCAGTGAAAAAAAATGAAAATATACGAATCGGTGTTTGACGGGTGAAACATTCATTGAATAAGGAAAACACGTTTTATAGATTATTTCATATTTTATTTTGTGAAGAAGTTGACTATATATCGTACAATTTCGCTATCTCAAAAATTTTGAAATTCGCCAAAGAAATAAAAAGTTAAAAACATGTTTGCAAAAATAAATAGAAAAAAATGAGTTAGCGACATTCTTCGTTACATTATCGATAACTTTCCCCTATACATATTTTTTATATAACATCTCATTTCTTCACAAAGTGTTTTCGCGATTTTCAATATGGCGCTGCCCCTCTCTAGGCCTCTTAGGGAGCTGGGTTTATTTGGTCGAGTGTGAATAAGTGTGAATTATAATGAACTCTTGCGGGTTGCAGTGGAGTTCGAATAGACCCACTCATTTTGGACCTAACCTAACCTAAACTGTAAGAATCCGTTGATCGTTAGACTGCATGATTTTCGATTTTTGGAGATTAATCTGATCAAAACAAAAACAAATTTCGATGATATTTCTAAATCTGAAACTAAGACATTTTGCAAGAAATCAAAGTAACACGCGCCAGTTAATAGTATAGATTATATTAATAATTCCCAGTGAAACACACTTTGAATATTCAAATTTTTTTGTACTATCTAATCGGCCGTAAAAGTTATTCATGAATTATAGTGAGTTTATTCGTTTTAGAGATTGTGTGCCTATTGAACAAACATAATGAAATTAGAGACTGACTTTCCCTATCGTGTCCTCTTTTACTTATAATAAATTAAAATATAAATAACTATTATGTTGTTTCAAAAGTTTTGCCCATTTCAATGTTATGTGTTTTTTAATAGTTTCATATTTTCCTAATTATTTATTCTATTATGTCGTGCTATATACTGATTGATAGACAATTTTGTACTCTATCGCTGATTCTTTTTTGATTATTGTCAGTCGTTAAGCGATTTTCGGCCAATTTTTCTCTAAGAATTCAAATTTACCCAAAGCGCTGCCGAAACAGTGTGAAAAATTAATCAGTCTTGTGGCAATGATGGTGTTAATGAACGTACTGTTTGGCGTTGGTTTGCAAAATGTCGTTCCTTAGATTTTACCCTTGAAGATGAGCCCCAAAACGGTCGACCAACAGTAATCCAGGACGGGTATTTGAGGAACCTGGTGGAGACTGGCCCATCACTAACGGTGCGGAAGAACTGGACGTAGGCCTCAGTTTTTAGTGGTTTAAAACGTATTGGAAAGGTCACACAGCTCAAAAAGTGTATGTCCCACGCTCTGAACGATGGACAGAAATTGTCACGTCTTGAGGTGTGTTCGTCTTTGCTTTTGCGCAACCAAAACGATCCTTTTTTGGATCGGATCCTCACTTGTGATTGAAAGTGGATTTCCTACAATAACAGGAGACATTCAGGACAGTGAGAAGAGGTCCGATCCTGTTTCAGGACAACGCCGGTCCACACATTCCATAAATCACCGTCCTAAAATCAAACGAATTGAGCGTTGAAGTTCTACCTCACCCACCATACTCCCCAGACTTCTCGCCAAGCGACTACCATATTTTCAAGCACTTCGATAACTTTCTCATCTGTAGAGCCTTCGCCAATCATTATCAGGCAGAAACGACCTTCGTCTACTTCATTAAATCCCGAGCACACAATTTTCATGCTGACGTAATTAATCGACTTGGCAAAAGTGCATTGATTCAAAAGGCGCTTATTTCAAATAAATTCAATAATAAGTATTTACTGAGATGTTACAGTTTAAAGTAGACTCATAAAAATGGACAAAACTGTTGAAACAGTCTGATATTTACCAACTTTTGCCTAGTATTCATAATCTTTCAGAAAACTTAAAAAGGAAAGAAGAAACCAATTGTTCAAAATCAAAATAAACTCTTCAAGATGTACAGATCAATAAAAAAAGTTTCTTTTATATACAAACTGGCAGAAAAACCTCGAAACAACTTCTTTCATACGAACATTGAACTACATGAAAAACACTTCTTTCATTCAATATGTTCTTCAACACAAAGAAATACACAACGTGACAAACGAAAGAGCATTGATATGAAATTTGACTCAAGTACTTTGAAATCTGCCATCCTTAAGGTGTAGTCTCGAAGTTTTTTTTTTGAAAGCACTTGCTACCACAACATTCACTATAAAATATAAATTGGAGTCTTCTGGAAAAATGACTAATAAACCAACTGAAGTTTGGCACCGCTACTACCATTTTTGAAGTTTCTCTTAGTTAAGGGTTTGTTTCACCTTTAACTCCAACATATACTTCTGAATGTACTTCATTAGGAAAGAACATGCATGTATTTTTACGAAGTCACTTTTTAAAAGATTAATCAAAAATGTAAACAAGTTGTAAGCAAGTCAAAGATCTTAAAAATCTGTCATATGTGAAGAAAATTCATATGATTTCTTCTGGTTGATTCAATCGCTACTTGATGAAGATCCATAGTAATTTCATAAACTACTCTTTTCGATTTCATCTTCACAAACTGTATTCTCAAAAAAAAATGTATGGCATGTTTCGCTATCACAGTAGCTTTTTCGTAGTAAATGACATACTGAAAATGAATTATATTTTATATATATACTCTAATTTTTATATACCCCATGTAATCACAAGTGAGAGATACCTATCCTTAGGCACTTCTTCGATCATAATTACTTAAAGCATCTACTCAACTTTTATACCCAAGGTACATTCTCAAATTATGATTACATAGGGAATATTATATCAATTCTACATCAATAATACTGTAACGAATCTAAAACCGCCCCTGACCGATATGCTGGACAGCGAACAAACATATGACGTCACCGCGAAGGAATGTAATCGGCAACCGCCGATTAAACTCTGGTTGGGTACCGAAATGCCTATAAAATTCTAGAACGATCGTTACCGATACAAAAGGCCGGCTACTCGTCCAGAGAGAGCAGTTCAATTTACAAAGTCAATCGAGCGGTTTAACAAGAAATTCAAGTAGTGGAAAAAATTAAGTGTCAGTTGCTAAGTGTTGTAAATAAATTAGTTTGTGATATATTGTTGGAAATAAATTTGTTTTAAGACAGTTATTTTTAAAATTTGTTACAATACAATGTCGGTTTCCGGGAAAACAAGTTCAGTAAAGTATTTAAATCAATTTCGAATGAAGTGATAATCAAAAGATTTCTGTTCAGTAGGTTACATGAATCTAAATCCGGATACGAACGAGTAATTTAGTATTTCTGGATTCTAGTAATCAAAAACTATTCCATGAATGTGTTATTATCGGTGTTCTGAAATAATAGTTGGTTGTGAGACCTGCGTAGAAATGTTTCACTATTGTTTGAAGGAAATATCAATAACAAAGAGAAATTTAGTCTACAATGTTCTTCAACCTGATCTTCATGTTTTATATGTCCTAACTGTTGTTGATCAATTTTTACACTACTGCCATTTGATTCAGTTTTATTCAACTTAACTCAAGCGGTTATCCTTCCCTTTGCTGCAATCACGATATGATTGATAGAACAAAGTATTAGTTGGAATTTGATAACCTTAGCATCCTTATAGACTATTTAGATTTTTTATTATTGACAGGTTTGCATGGATGAGAGATGTCTCATGGATGTCTCACTCTCGGATAGCTTTCCCAACAACGCGGTGTTCTTCAGGAAACGTTCTTTGGTGATGACACTTGTCTCGTTTTTAGATTCAGATGCCTAATGAATCATATTTCAACAAAATGAAGTTGGTAAAGAACACTGCTGGTGGGATAAGTTGTGATACTGAAGAAAGAAGAGGATGAATTGGTGTATGATGAATACACTAGGGAAGATGAAATACTGACGATAAGAGAGGTAATGGAATTATTCAGTCGCGAACAAGTACAACATAAGTATAACAGGAATAACGTGAAGAGGAATCTAGAAAGCTTTTGTGATTCGAAATGAGTTTTTTAATCAACAAAGACCGATATATCTACCGAAAAAAATGGTAGAGAAAGATAATATTTGATATAAGAGAAAAAGTTCGAGGCGGAATAAAAAAAGTTGGTAGGTGGAATCAAAGAAGCTAGAATTTCAGCGACCGAGTAAAAGACTTGAAGACAAATTGAAAAGGAATTTAATGAATAGGTCAAGAAACTGAAGGCTCGTCTCCCTTGGGAGAGTACCTGTATCTTATAAGATCAATACTATTGGCAAGGTAAAACACTAAAGCCTCCAATGTTTCAATCAGTTATTAAGGGCTATGTGTCGTTCATAAATGGAGATAGCAGACGATACCAATGGCTAGACCCTAGAAGACAATTCCAAAATACTAGTGCTACCACTGAGACCAAGAACTGTAAATATTGCAATACATTCCGAAGAGTTGCCAAAATGGGTTGCTTCAGTTGTGGGAATGTCAAAATGATAAAAATACTTGAAGTATATCAGTGCCACCTAAGGAACCAGTACCATCATCCACAAGAGACCATGCTGAAATGAGAAACAGATATAGAAATTTGAATTCCTAAGCCCCAAAAAATTTGTAGAGCAGGTTGCAGTTTGGGTCATCATCGATGATTTGAAGATGTGCAAGTCTTGGGGCTAGGTCGATATCTTACAAGAAACACTAATGTTGTATACACGACTAGATCTTTATATTGTGAAAACTGTGTTTGAAAGAACAAAAATACGGTTTCTACCTGAAAAAAGGTAGAGTAGCCCATTGTGGAGACATCAATGACACAGATGACCAACGCCAGAGATAAGGCACATGTCGTCAACACCACTTCGATAACCGAATATGAAGGTGAAGGCAGCTAATGACAAGTGAAAAGCAAATATATTAGCTGTAATATTGTAGTCTACAAGATCGGAACTATGGACCGCGGACATAATAAAAACATATCATAATAAAAAAGATTATCTGAAGCTGGTTCGAAGCTCCCAAAGGAACATATCAGAATCAGGTAGTTGTATCAGAGCGGAGTGAAATGAAGAGAGAGTAATGTCATGTTGCTAGTCCATTCGTTCTCTGCTGCCAACAACATACCAGCGCGGTTTGACATCATAGTAATCAAGCTTTTCCAATGAGCGCAAGAATTCCGCAATGTTATAGAGGTTAGATTAGTTCCAAGATTGATTTGGTGTTTAGATAAGCGACGAGGATGGAAACGACAGTGAACCAGAGAAATAGGAGGGACTATTTTGAATTGTAACTCAAGTAGCTAGGTAGCTGGGATAATATCACAATAAACTCTATTATATATTATATAATATGAGTTACTGAATGAACTTGTTTCGTTTGATTGAACGCATCACTTGTTTATGTCGATGAGAACCTACACTAAAACATATTAGTGATATTAATACACTAGTTACTGAAACAAATTAGCCTTACATCCTTCCTGTTGAAAGGACTTGAGAGAATAATGGACGGACACATCAGGAGGGTGGCATTTTAAGTATCCCTCCTGAATAACCACCAGTATGCTTATTAAACCAGCAAATCGACAGATTTAACATTGTAGAGAAAATCTCCCAATCCCTTGACAACAAGGAGATTGCGGTTGCTGTATTTCTCGATATTGAAGGAGCATTCGACAATGCATTACCTAAATCTCTGGCTAGGAGAAGTTTAAAGTCGACCATAACTGGCTGGATCTATGTCATGCTGGTAAACAGAACTGCAACTGCGACTCGTCAAAGCGAGGCCATTATGGTGTAATCACCTAGTGGCCGAAGGATTTACAGAAAATGGCCCAGGCAAAGCTCTCTGGCTTACGGAGACAGACTTGTCTGGCCATCAGTGGTGCCATCGGTACCACACCGTCAGCGGCCATGAAGATCCTTCAGATCTATCTCCTCTCCACATTTTTCTGGCTTGCACATAGACTTGTGCATATTGCCAATTGCACAAATCAATTGCATGCAACAGACTGTTGGCTGACACTGGAAGTCGCAGCATTCTGGAAATGACCTCTTACTTTATACCTCCAACTGTAAACTGCCTTATAAAATACTGTTCCCGAGAAGACAGGACTGGATCCTCCGAAAGAAAAAAATATTGAGACCAGATAGGTGTTGGTTCACAGATTTATCAAAAACACCTTCCGGTGGTGCAGGTATTTTCAGTCGCAGACCCAGGACAGAGATATCAACCTGCCTAGGAACCTATGCAACTGCATTTCAAGCGGAAATTTACGCTATTTAATTGTGTGCGGAGAGATTGGAA
Organism: Leptinotarsa texana; assembly: GCA_015342105.1. Classification (NCBI taxonomy): domain Eukaryota; kingdom Metazoa; phylum Arthropoda; class Insecta; order Coleoptera; family Chrysomelidae; genus Leptinotarsa; species Leptinotarsa texana. The sequence continues at coordinate 14,312 of WOGN01004236.1, forward strand.
TAATCCAATCTCATACAC
>WOGN01004239.1:0-14326 GCA_015342105.1 Leptinotarsa texana
TCAGCTGCTCGGGCAGCTGCCCTAAGTAGAAATGCTCCAATTCCTGCTCTCTCATGGTCACGGACCATGCAGAGAAGGGGATCCGAACTCCTGACGAATTTACAGGCTGTATCCAGTACGATTCTGTCATGTAGACACTCCAAACTCAAAAGTTCACGGCCTCCCTGTTGTCGGGGAAAGTACAACCGTGGAACGGACGATTTGGGATACAAACTCCTATAGAGATGCATCATTTTTCGGGTCTTTACGTCGAGTTGATACAGTTTCTCCCTTGTCCACTTCACTACTCCAAACGAGTAGAGTAAAATTGAAACGGCAAACATATTTGTTGCAGCAACTTTGTTCTTCCTCGACAGTTCCGATGACCTGATCTGTCGAAGTGTGTGCTGATAATTGCCGCAGAGAAACTTTTTCACTGCTGTTACCTCTTGTGAGTTGCGTTGAATTATGAATGATTGGTTTTATGCCTCCAGTTGCAGTGGGAGTCATACCTGCACCCACGAGTATTTTTAGGCGAAAGTGAAAAAAGCACTAGTGAGATACAAAGATGTTATAGTGGGGCGAGTCTCAAAAAGTATGTATGATGTGTGAGTCTCCATTGGGATTTTCTGGCCACAAAATTTCAGTGTTGAATGAAATGCCGATAAATGTTGGGGAACAATCTAAGCCGCCCAAAGTTTGGCATTACAGATCTGCTGAATGGAATAATCTTCAAGATCTTCCCAATCCTAAATTTCCCCTTGCTGGATGGCCACCAAGTTGCGCTATTGAAATCACGGACGTTATTCTATCAACTATAGACGCATATGTTCCTTTTTCAACAAAACGAACTTTACCGCCAAAGCCTATCGGTAGTGGCGCAAAAATGACAGTGTCGAAAACCGAACAAGGTTTGTTATTGCTCGCAACAGCTGCAGACCAAGAATAAATGAAAGAAAAGAACTTCATAATCGGAGAATTAGGTATAAACTGCTTGTCAGATCCTTCTGGTCAGTAGTTAAAGCTCCTAATCGAAACCGCAATTCCACTACTGACACAAGCGGATGGTTCGAATACAACAACAGCCATAGAAAAAATAAATCTACTAGTTGAACAATTTGCGTCCCACTCCACAGTCGATTTTCACCACTATTTTCACCCACTATTTCCACACTAGAATCCACAATCACACTAGTATTTTGCAAACTTTTCAACCTGTCTTACAAGGAAGGGATTTTTGCCTCTCGTTGGAAGATTGCTCGTGTCAGGTTATTCCCAAAAAAGGCAAGAAAAATCTTTCAAATAACTATAGACCACCCGTTTTCCTATCAGTGATATAAAAAATCATGGAGAAAGCCGTAAACCACTATATCCTTGAATATTTGTAAGGCTTTAACATTTTGAGCGATCATCGATATGGCTTTCGGAAACAACGATCAACAGGCGACCTTCTCGTAAGTCACCCATATTTGGAACAACGCAATCGAGAAATATGGCTTGTGTATGACTCTCGAGCTTCCTGAAAGAACGTTCCCTGCAAGTGGCTATCGATGGATATTTCTTGAATACTTTCACTATCAACGCTGGTGTTCCCCGGGGATCCATATTGTCTCCAACCCTCTTTTTATTATATGTCAATGGCTTATTGTAAAAAAACAAGAATCCAATATTTTGCTCTGGTGACCACAGCACCCTTGTCTCGATATTCCATTTGGATTCCAGGACATCGGCTGTGGATGCACATCTTCAGCGGCAGCAGGAGGTCGCATATCTTAATGAGGATCTAGAAATGATTTCAAATTTGAGTGAAAGTACTAGGTTCAATTCAAGGTCACGAAAATTCAGGCATCGGTTTTCTCCAAGAAGAGAAATATCTGAACTGTTTTTCTGAAAGGTTTTTTAACCTTTTGCTTCGCAAACCTCAACAATTTCTAATGCTTTATAAAGCTCAGTTCAGACTTTCTTTGCACTATTAATCTCATATATGGAGTTTCGCTCTCAAGCTTACTCTGAAGCTGCTGGATTCCATTCAGAAAAGAGCCATATACCTGATTGCAGACACGAACTTGCATCCTCCCTAGTCTGGAACATCGAAAAAAGGTTGGAGATTTGTCTCTCTGACCATACGGTGAGTGCTTTCACCAACGCAGTGCAGCAATGTGCCTCTATCTGGAAGGACAGACACATAAATAAAATGTTTGTATCATAAATGACCATTTGAACTCAAAATGATTCAATCTTCTATAGGGAAAACTCATAAATTTCTATTTAGTTTTCACGGTAACCCTCCATACATTTTTGAATGTGCCTCTACTTTCTTATATCCCTACTATATGATTGAGGTTAATGGAAAAAAAATCAGGAAATTTGAATATATCTTTAATTCTACAGCCAATTAGATTATAAGAAATTTAGTCATTCATTTTATATTTGGTGTTTGAATTCCTACGTTTCACATTGAAAAAACTTTTGTTAATATTTATTAAGACCGTAGTTTTCTAATATATTTTCAATCATTGGGTTCGTTTCTGAAAGGAACAACGGTCATAACATGCCATCTACTTTGTATTCAATTCCGGAAAAAAATGATGTGATCATGTTTTGAAATAATAAGAAGGGAATACTGATGAAATATAAAATTGACTCATAACTCCCATCACAATGAAAATTATTATTATTACTTGGTACTTCATTCGATGCTTGAAATATTGGAATTGACTGCCAGAAAGGAAAATTTCAACAGTTACTTCCAAGTTCATGAATTAATATTTCATATTTGTTAACATATCCACCGTCTCCAGTCTGTTTCGTGTAATATAAGTAGTAGTCAGTATGAATGCTTCCCACGTATGTCAATCCATTAGCAGTAAACCTTCCCACATATACAGTTTTATTATTGTTTGTAATTCCTCCTAGTACTGGTTGGACGAAACGATTCAGTTTGGGAGTAAGAGTTGTATTGCTTGGAAACCACATCAAAGAGTCTGGTGATGCACAAAAGATCTGAAAAATAATAGTGGAAATTATAATAACCAGCTGATCATGAGAGCTGAATAAGACGGAGTTCCATCTCTCTATTCGGTTGTCTTTTTTGCCAATTGTTTGATTTTCAACTGAAGTAAATCAATTAGGTTCCTTCTGAATTATTTTTTATTCTATCTACATTTACGTCTGAAGTACAGGGTAAGACTAGGTGTTAGGTCCTAAGTGACTGGATCTATTCGACCTTCCTGGTTGATCCTCGAACGTTTATTGTAACTTACAACTATTCACACTACTTTATCAAATTTTGAAAGCCTAAGTCGCTCTATAGTTTCATGATTTCCCAAAAAATAGCACTTACTTCTTCCTAATAGTTCAAGTTTCCATATATAATAACTTAAAACTACAGTGATCAGCAAACAAGCAAACAATTTTGATCATCCCTGCTTGTGATCTAACAATTGTTCGATAACATACTTCAAAGAAAGAATGAATTTCTCACAATAGAAAAGGCAAGGCTGCAGGACTAACATGAACTCTTCCTGCCCTAAACTGTATGGCCTAATAAAAACACCTGTAGTGTACCTGTAGTTTCGTATATAACCAGTCAGGTAATAGAACTAGGAATACGGATACTTTTTGAAAAATGTAACCAATTTGAAATTGAAAATTCGCTCACCTCAGTGCAGCGTTTCCCAGCCTTTTTCAGTCCACGGACCCTTAGGAAATCAAGCACAGTTTTCACGGACCCCCTTAATAAAATAAATAGCAAAATAACGGACTAGGTATTTATTTTAGTTATTACAGATACAAAAAAACAAATACAGGAGGTAATTATAACTGTTTATTATGAAAAATATGAAAAAAAATATATTGTGAAGGTTGGTGTTGCTTTTTTGCAACTAAATCAGGAATATTCGGGTTGATGTTGCTACTAAGATGTAATCTCAAATAAAATTCTACTTGTAATATGTTTCTGTATGTGTTTTTTGTATACACAAGAGTAGAGAATGCCTTTTCACATAGGTTGAAAAAAGCAGTAAATGTTTCAGTGCTCCGTCCGATATCTCCTTATAATCTGTCTTTACATTCACCCAAAAACTTGATAGTGAAGATTTGTTGAAATTGCGTTTCACTGCTGAATTACAGAATATTTCTAATAATTGGTTTTCCTGTGCCGCTGTCAAGCCAGTAATATCAGAAACATCTGTGTTGAAAGGGTTTGATATCCAATTTTTATTTTTGTCGGGTACCTAAAAATTTGTGCGAATGCATTAGCGATTTCGAAGGCATATTGTATTCAACATCGTCCCAGAATAAAATACTAGAAAAGAATATTATAAAGTTATTGATTTCCACCAAGTAACTGGTCCTGGTGTATTCAAAATAGCATGTCTTTATGACAAACCGCAAAATTTTTTATTTTTATTATTATGAATTGTATATTTCTCAGAACACAAATTTTATTTTAAGTACCTTCTCTTAATAGTGGGCATGCGAAATTGTATGACTATGATCGTGCTAAAACAGGCATTTTAAAATATACCTACCTGTTTCAACCATTTATAATAATCTCAACAAAATGTATGGTTCATGTGATATTGACATATCTTCACTACGAAACCCCTGTGCATGAACCCGAATAGCCTTGTATTGTTGAATTGACATCTTTTTAAACACGCCTAGTTAATTCATTCCTTTTTATTTCTATTCATATCAGATCGCCTCACATATACACAATGAGCCTTTTTTCTGAGAATAGTACAGCGAACGAGAGGCATCACTAGTAGTAGACTTAAACTATTCACATGTGAAATAGTATTGTTTACGTAATATCAATTTATTATTTAAAATATAAATCTGATATGAAAAGTTGTTTTGTGCTAGTATAATGCCAACAAAGCATTGCTCTTTTGCGATTAATCGATATCCGGAAAAAACGTGTTTTTTATACTATTTATGAAACCTCATATTAATGACGTTAGATGTAAGACATGGATACATGATTCGGGGGAGTGGATTTAACAGTGCAAAAAATAAATAAATATTCATATGTATGCTCTAAATATGAAATGAATAGTGAATTTTTCATAGTAAATTACCATTGATTAGAATGGGATATATGCTCAATCGTTTAGTAAATTATATTCATTTATTTTATTCAATTAAATTTATTTCATCACCATCTATATTTGATTCATATTTCACTCGGAAATGAATCTGAAATTCATTATTATTTTAAATTTTTTTTATTACAGTTCGAATCTACCGCTATTCTTTTATTAGAGTCTGTATACTAACCTGTTTAATAATTCACTTTTTTTCAGTTGATTTAAAATTACGGCATGCAAGCCAATGTTTTAATGTTACAACATTGTTATTTTTGACAGCTGCAAATTTCAGTTTTGCTCCAGGAACATCTTCTTCTATTAAAAACATTCTTTTTCATGTGAACTTTACCATATGTTTATATGAGGAGTGTTTGTCCCTACCAAACTATTAGCGCTGCTAGTGAGTGATTTTTCGGACTTAGTTTTTGAAAAAATAATTCAACAATAAACTGTTCAATATACAATTGCAGAAAGGTTATGAATACAATACAGATTTTTCCCCTGTGAATTTTCTATATATTTAACGAAGAATAAAATAAAAATAATCGTATGAGTAAACGGTAAACATACACACATCACACTGTATGAGTGTGTCTACCATTTATTTACAGATAGACATATCTACTGATATAACAGGATGTCTTTACTTCGACCTTGTTGCTATCGGAATTTATATTTAGAAATGGATTTTTTATTTTGTCTGCTTCATTCAGATAGTATATAGAATTGATTCGAAAATCATACTCGTACTAGCGGGCAGTAAAACAACATTTTTTGTGTCATAGGATCACATCGGCTTGTGTTTTTTTTGAGCTTATTACAGTACGATGTCGTTGAGTGATGTTCGATCAATTTTTCGCTACAAATTAAAACTGAAACAAAGCGCTGTCAAAAAAGTCAGAAAAATCAATCAGGCATTTGACAATTATAGTATAGGTTAAATGACCGAAAACAACTATCAGAAAACAACTACTCCCCTGGCTAATACCACGGAGGACGTTGGATTACATCCGACAAGTGTCAGTGCAGGATTCTTCACTGAAGTTATATCTGCATATGCTGTTTGCGATACAACTTCCGCGATATATTTTCATTTATTGAACTCGTCAGTGCAAGGTAGCATCTATCATCAACATAAAGTCGATGATTTCCGATAATTGAAAATCAAATTCCTTCAGAGTATCATTTCTCGAACTAGGCTGAAGTGGGCCACAAACGACGGGTTTGTCATCGCATAATCTGCCTGAGAACGAGGTTACAACCGCATATCCGAAATATGCCCAATTCCTCGTATAAGGAAAGAAAACTCTTCACATATAGTGAGTGGGCATACTTGAACACTGGCTATAGGTTAGGTTAGGTTAGGAACAAAGTGACCAGTGGACCAAATGAACCCAGCTTCTTAATGAAACTGATTAGTTTGTATGGTCAGTGATCTTTCAGGTCAGTTGGTAAGAGTAGGGTTTTGCCGAACTCTAAAAACCTGCTTCGGGGCGGGGCAGGCACAACGTATGTGCTCTGCTGTTTTATCATTTTCCGAACAGAGGCGACACACACTGTCTTCCGACAGTCCGAGTCTCTGCATATGATGATTCAAATGACAGTGACCTCTAAGAAGGCCTGTTAGACATCATAGTTCCTCCCTACTGTAGTAAAACAATTGTTTGGTATTACGCTTCGAAGGATGAATAAACGCCTTGGAGCGATCCAATTCTGAAAGATTCTGCTAGAAGTCCATAAATCTTCTTGCCATCCAGGTGTTCAATGTTTGTTTGGCAAGGCCTAAAGCGATGCCAATGACAGATTCTGGTTCGATGAAGCTGCTTGCAGCACCCTCCTTTGCAAGGGAGTCAGCAGCCCTATTGCCTTCCTGGCCAATATGGCCAGGAATCCAGACCAGAGACAATCTGTTAAGTCTTTCAATCGAGGAGAGTCGTTTCAGGCAATTTGCTGCCAAGTTAGACGTTGCACTGTAGGAGCCAAGAACTTCCAACTCCGCTTGACTGTCCGAGAATATTTTAATTGACTTGTGTATGAGGTTGGATACTTCAAATCTCTCCGCACACAATTCAGTAGCGTAAATTTCATCTTGAAATACAGTCGAATATGTTCCTAGGAAGGTTGATGTTGATATCTCTGTCCTGGGTCTGTGACTGAAAACACCAGCACTAGAACGGAAAGATGTTTTCGATCCATCTGTAAACCAACAACTATCTGCTCTTAATATTTCCTTTTCCCGGGAACAGTACTTAAAAAGGCAGTTCATAGTTGACAGTTGGAGGCATAAAGTCTTTTGCACCCTGCATTAAATTGATTTGTGCAATTGGAAATGTGGACGAGTCTATAAGCCGTCCATCTAGCTTTCTCTCCAAAAAAATGTGGACAGGGGGTAGACCTAGAAGGATCTCCATGGCCGCTGACGGTATGATACTGGTGGCACCACTGATGGCCAGACAACCCTGTCTCTGTTAGCCAGAGAGCTTCTCCTGGGCCGTTTTCTGTAAAGCCTTCGCCCACCAAGCAATTGCACCATACGTGATCATTGGTCTGACAATCATCACATGAATCCAATGGATTTGTTCAGGACCTAAACCCCAAGTTTTACCACAAATCCTTCGACATGTCCATAGGGACAGTCTGGCTTTGTGTAAAACTAAGACTTGCTGTAAATCAAATCATCTAAAAGAACAATTCGTTCAGGCTAGTCTCAACTCCCTACACTCTGGGTTAATGGACTGACGAGTTCCCAAACAGCCCGAAATCGGTCTGTTCCAATAAGTGGAAATTTATTGTAGCAGTTGTTTCGCCAACAGCATATGCGACTTGTTGGACGTAATACAACGCCCTTCGTGGTATTAGTCAGGGGAGTAGTTGTTTTCTGATAGGTGTCAGTCCATTAACCTACAGTGTAGGAAATTGAGACTAGATGATTTGATTTATAACCAGTCTTCAAGTATGCCCACTGACTATATGTGAAGAATTATAGTGTCAAAGAACGACTTTGTACTGCATAGTTTCCTTTACATGAAACGAACCTACATAGATTGATAGATAGATATATTTATTCGTGTATACAATGAAAACATGTCTACATTTGACATTAAACACACAACAAAACAAATGCTGTAGAAAAAATATATAAAAAAAATAAATAAATAAAAAATCAATACTCACATACACACATGCACTTCCATGAAGCAAAAATTCTTCCACAGAATAGAAAAAGTGATAAACTAAATATTTGCGCATTCGATTTTTGAATGTTTTTAATGTAATGACATTTTTATGTTTTTGCGGAAGGGCGTCAAACATTTTAAAACCTAAATACAGCCTTCGAAAATATAGGTTTACGGGAAAATAGTGTTGAAAAGGTAATTTTCTTATGTAATCACTCCCCTTCCACATCCACGGGGGTGTCACAGTTGGAATATTTGAAAATACTCTTTTAGTGCGCCTCTAAGGCCTAAAAAACACCTATACGTACCCTCCGAAATCAGAAATGAGAAAATTTATCACAAATTCAGAAAAATAATGAAAGAAGCTCTACTTAAAAAGCATTCTATAATCATAGCAGAGTGAAACTCTGCTATGATTTTGTTTTAGATGTATTATTTATATTATATTTGCTTTTTTAGTAAATTTTTATGTGATTTTTTCTATATACCCACTCATTTTATTTATACTTGACATATGTTTATTTTTTACTGATTAGTATATGATTGTCCTTTGTGAATATGTTGTGTTGTTACGTTTGAAATATGTTTTTTCCGTTAACCAGCTATCGCACTCTTACGAACGATAACCCTCAGTCGAAAGTCGTGCGAAACTTGTGCGAGCTAAAGACTAACGAGGTCTTACCTTGCAACGTATGATTCCTAACACGAGTTGGGCGATAGCAAGTAAAAATCGATCGTTCAGCCTGCGGCTTTGAACAACCGATTCACACATCGGTCGATTGACAGAGTGAACAAAGCACCCACGTCGAAACACCTGGCTATCAACCGAAATATTTTGCAGATTCAAAAAACACTCTTGGACAATGAAGTATATTTGTCTCTCTTCTCTCTCTATACCAAATTCAAGCTTCCTGGACTCACCAGTACGGAGAAAGAGATATGAATGAGTGAGTGTTAAGTGAGTGACTTTGGAATTCATAAGTATGGCTTGAACAGTAGGTATTTGCATGAGAGATTGACAAGAGAATCAATCTATTTTTTGTGCACATACCTTCAAGACGCTGCTATATTTTACTGGTCCATTTCCCGTCGTAGGGTTTAGTGGAATGGAAAATTGCTGCTTCTTGATATTTCCTACGAATAATCCTGTGTTATATAAATAAGCCTGGGCAAAATATACTGGCCCTTTGCTATCATTTGCAACAATATATGCGTCGGAGGGGATTGTGCCGTTCCAATCTCTCCAATAGTAACCTAGAATCAGTATGCCAAAAATTCTAAATAAATGACTCATATTGAAGTCCACGAGCAAAAATAGAAAGAAAAGTTAGCGGCCCCTTATCTACCAACGACTTTCCATTTGAATTATTAAAAAAAAAACTGAAAAACTCTAGAAATACTTTAATTTGTCAATAAAAATGATAGAGTAACACTGTATGCTTGTTTATTCTGAGGTTATTATATAGTGAAATATGTGCTGTGATTTTGTGAACTGTGAAAATTACACAACAAAACGTTATGGATTTCCATCGTTATTTATTTTGAAAAACGTTTTTGGACTATTTGATATTTCCATGGATGAAGATCAGGAAAAACAGAAAATTGAATTATATCGATGTCGTTTCGACCTTTCATTAAGTCATCCTCATGAAGGAAATGTTTGTGATTTCATAAATATAATTAATTATGAACGTGACGACGAGGTAATATAATGAAAACATATGGAGAATTGAGCTGAAAGGATCAATTTTTTTTCGTATTCAAAAATTGTTGGTACTCCAAGTATACGCTTAAGATAAAAATTTACCAGAAATTTGGTTTTACTTCGTGTGAAATAATACATTCCAAATAAAAATCACAATTTGTGGTGAGTTTCTGTATGGAGCAGTCAGTTGATGTGTCCATGTTTTTCAAATACAGGGCTATTCAAATTAGTTTCTGTACATGGGGATGTCGTAAACGATTAGAGATGGAGTGTCGGTTGAATTGTGACAATGTTGTGTATTTTAGAGACCTATTGAAATATATAAAGAAATCAAATATAGCTTTTTTGGTTCTGGAAATATATAGGAAAAACCAAAAAATCCCAAATTATTTTTTGCCTATATCTTCTTTATTCGCAAACATAATGAAAATCTGTGCACATTTTGCTATGGGGCCTTGATGTGGGCTCTCAGAATATGTCCATAAATTTTTTATACAGGGTGTCATCTGACTTGGGCCTCCCCCATCTGTATTTTTTGTTGTAGTTTTTGGATCGTAGACGTTCACTTCATACTGAGAAATTGAATTCAATATTATATTTCGGGATGTTTCGGTAATATTCGATTATAGCTGTGTGAATTATTCCCTTTAAATTGGAAATTGGTTAACTGAGGTGAGAGTTGTATCGTATCGTATCGTATGTATCGCAGAGTTTTTTTTTTCATTTTTAGGTACCTATTCATATTTTTTCCATTGCTCTGAGCGTTTTCTACAGTGAACTTCGAATAAGAAAACCTTTTATGATTATTTGAAACATATTCACATGAAAAATATAATATATGTGTTTTAATAAGCAGAAAAAGAAATGAAAGCAATACTAACATCCGAAACGAACACTATAATTGTAATGAAAATAAAAATGAAGTAATTTATATAGGTTCCCGAAAAAATTATTGGCACAATAAATGTTCGAATTGGAGACATGTTTAAACTCGGATTTTCATATTATTTATTACCGTTATTATACTTATTTGCTGCATTGTTGCGAAATTCTAAATCCTCAATCTCGAGTCTTCCACATTTTCTATCTCTCTGCCAACGTAAATCCTATTTTTCAATGTTCCCCATAGAAAATAGTCTAGAATAGTAAGATCTGGTGATCTTGCAGACCATCTCATTGCCCCATTATTTGTTTCGAAATGGACGGACTTCAATTCGAACATTTATTGCACAATTAATTTTTTTGGGTATATAAATTACTTACTTCCTTTCAATTCTCATTATAGTTATAGTGTTTGTTACGGATGTTATTATTGTTACCATTTTTTTTCTGCTCATCAAAACACATATAATATATTCTTATTTTTCTTACTCGAAGTTCATTGTAGAAAACGCTCAGAGCAATGGAAAAAAATATTAATAGATACCTAAAAATGAAAAAAGAAAGTCTCCAAAAACTCTACGGTACATTGGGAGACGTAAAAATTGCTATTGTGTTTTTATTCAACTCAGTTAACCAATTTCCAGGGCCGTAATTTAAAAGGGAATAGTTCACACAATTATAATCGAATATTACCAAAAAATCACGAAATATAAAATTGAATTCAAATTCTCAGTATGAAGTGAACGTCTAGGATCCAAAAACTACAACAAAAAATACAGGTCCGTATTTAAAAATTCAAAGATGGGGGTGACCCAAGTCAGATGACACCCCATATAAAAAATTCATGGATATATTCTGAGAGCCCACATCAAGTGCCAATGGCAAAATGTGGACAGATTTTCAATATGTCACCGAATGAAAAAGATATAGGCAAAAACATTATTTGGGATGTTTTTCCTGTATATCTCCAGAACCAAAAGAGTTTCATTCAATTTCTTTACATCATTGGATAAGTTCCTAAAATACACAACTTTGTTGCCATAAATCAACGGACACTCTATCTCTTGTAGTTTACAAGATCCCTATGTATAGAAACGAATTTGAATAGCCCTGTATAAACAAGTTTTATTCTACAACCCGACTTTATTGTGTGTTTAAATCGAATTATCAGTCTTCTACGCACGCATTGTAATATTTCATTTAACTTTCCAATGACATACGTTCAAAGTATCCTGAAGATGACTTAATTGAATATAATTAAATATAAATTTGTCTTTTTTTTCAATTTTACGTGAATGTACAGCAGACCGAGTCAAAACATTTTTATTTGCATCGATCCATAATAAAAATTTGTGAATTTCTGATTCAATCTAAAAAACAATTGCAAATATTCGTGACTCAGGGAACAGTTGATTACTTTTTCAATAATATATCTCTCTGAAACCGAAATAGATAATTTCTTCTTTTCATTTAACTCACATTTATTATGCAATATATGCCAAAAGTTTCGGAATGACCAATTCATTGATCATTACATAAAATTTTACATACTTCCAGTTCAGTTGCAAATGCCATCAATTTTTTTCTGGTAATGGGCCACCATTATTTTTTTTATTTTCAAAATACGCAGTGAATTGAGTTGGATTTCCCGCTATCGTCTCCAAAAAAAACGACATCCTTCAAATGACTAAAGTCATGAGGATTGAGGATAACCGAGGTCTTACCTTACAGCGTTCGATTCTTCAGATGATACGCAGTGAAAACCAATCGTCCCAAAGCTGGGACCGAATCCACGTTTATAATAGCGGTGGTCTGATGTCTGGAAGACATTATGGCCTCTTCTCTGACCATTAGGAAAATACATGCAAAAATGTTTATAGCGAAGTGTTCAAACACTTTTTAAAAGCGGTGATGACACAAACGACTTCGATATTTTGAGTATTCAGAATAGGAAATTACTACAAATACATACACTTGAAAAAATAGCCTTAGAATTAATTGAAATATGAGACTATTTCGAAACTTTTGGCATACCCTGCATAATGAAAATAATCCACTTCGGGGGCAAAAACAAAAAATGTAATAATTTACCGCTTCCACAAGTTACTGATGAGAAAAGAGCACAAAATACTACAAGGTTGACAGAGGTCTGCATAGTATGATAAGAGTGATAGCACTGATGAATTCTGTTTAATTTCCTTCATTTATAAATATTGAGATAGACGGGAAATTCCACTTCCGTTGAATTGTTTTAATTTTTTTCCCTGGATGAAAATAAAGGCTTCGATATAAGATATGGAAAAACTAATTCACAAATATCTTTTTCACAACTCTGAGAGAAAAGGACATTTCAAAGAAATTGTATCAATGGCCTAGAGTCTAGACTAATGAGACATTGAGTCACAAAAAATTTCACATCGTCCAGGTGTCTTTGTCATTTGTCCTTTATGCCTATATTTTCCTGAATTAGTGATCCTCAGTCCTTCATGTAAACGTCTGTCCTTTGGCGAACACACCTAATCTTCATGGGTCCTTACGCCTTACGCCTATCCTTCTGGACGTTTTGCAAGATTATTTTCAACGATCATGTGTGAATAAGGCCAGCTGCCTCATTCAAGAAGCTCTGGCTATAGTTTGTGATTACATATTTTACTCTAAGATCATAAGAAGTTATACATGTTCAGTTCATCCTTGTGGGCAATTGCCATACCGCCTCCTTGGAGGGATTCAGTTTGAAATACTTCAAAAGCCAGTTTGTTGATTATTTATTTATTAAAAATTGAAATAAATATCACATCGTTTCGGAATTCAAGTTGGAATATTTTTATAATAATGTTTAACGATTGTGAATACAATGTTGAGAAATTTGTGATAAAAGGATCGAAAAGTGAATTATTCACAAACTTGGGGATAGGTACTAATTAAACAGGTGGGACGTCTTTCTCGTTGCAATTATAGTTCATTTCAGGTTCTTGAATCAATATTTCGTAATGGCTAACAAATCCGCCCTGTATACTAGATTTTGTGTAATATAAGAGATAGTCACTATGTATGCTCCCTACGTACATACGGCCATTAAGTAAATACCTTCCTATATATACACTGCCGTTTGTATACGTGATCCCTCCTAATACCGGTTGGACGAATTTAGTTAGTTGTGAAATGAGACCTGAGTGACTCTGTATCCACATGAGTGAGTCTCTTGACGATGAACAGAAAATCTATAACAAAAAAATACATTCATTACAATATCAAAGAGAGTGTAATACAGTGAAAGATTTAAAAAATATTTGATCCACTCCATTCGTTTGAATATTTAACTGTTTGATGAATTTATTAGACAGACATATTCCGGTTGTTACCTCGAAATTTTTTGCCAAAAAAATTATCCTATCAAATTTGTCTATTTCTAGTCATGTGTGTCGAAATAACCAATGAAACCATCATTACACTGATAACTACCCATGGATAGTTTTCACGGGTAGTTATCA
>WOGN01004240.1:0-14324 GCA_015342105.1 Leptinotarsa texana
TAAAGGATATCCGAACAGTAGTTGGCAATTACAATAATTTATGATATTGTCATGATATGCTTCAGAATATTTGACAAATAGTATTCCAACAAAGTTTCAAGGCATTTTATGGAATCAAATATATTTTTTCCAACCGAATAGTATGACACCCTAGTATTTTCCGTTCTATAGAAAACCGGCTTCAATGTTATCATTAAAGCAGACATATTTTGATTCACAAAGTAAATACGGCAAGTGGAATGGCTTTGAGATTAAAATTATCGTTTTGTAAATTGACACACAATAGCAATGAAAATTCGTACTTTTTCTTTTTAGAAATTTTTGTATAGCCGTAATTCTTCTTTCAAGGCATTTTTCTCCCTAATCAATTATAATTCGTAATATTTTTAATTCTCTATCCTGGAGGTAACTAAAATATCAGTTTTTGGACAAAATTCAATTGTTGTATAATGAACCTTTTTCCTCACTAGCAGCGCTAGTAGTTCGGTAGTGAAAAACACTGCTTAATCCTCATATAAACATATGTTAAAGTACAATTATAAAAGAATGTTTTTAACAGAAGAAAACGTTCCCAGAGCAAAACTAAAATTTGCAATTGTAAAGGATAACAATGTTGTAACATTAAAACGTTGGCTTGCATGCCGTAATTTAAAAGTAATTGGAAAAAAGTGAATTAATAGACAGGTTAGTAGATAGTTAGTAATAGAAGAAATTTAAAATAATTATGAATTTCAGAATTATTTCCGAATAAAATATGAATCAAATATAGTTGGTAATGAAATAAATTTAATTAAATATAATAAATGAATATAATTTAATAAACTGATGGATATAGCCGTTACTACGTGGTAGATCATAATGAAAAGAGAAATGAGTATTTCTATGTAAGTTACAAATAAAAGTGGTAAAAAACATAGACATTTTCGAATATAATTTAATAAACGATTGAGGTTACATCTTATAATCAATGGTAAATAACTATGAAAAATGTACAATTCATTTCATATTTAGAGCATACATATGAATACTTTTACTTTTTGCACTGTTAAATCGACTCTCCTCGAAGTATGTATCCATTTTTTACATCTAACCTCATTAATATGAGGTTTTATAAATGGTATAAAACACTCGTTTTCTTCCGGATATCGATTATCCGACGTACAATTAGCAAAACCCAACGCTTTGTTGGCATTATACTGGCACAAAATAATATGTTATCAAAATATATATTAATAATATATATTTTTAAATAATAAATTAATATTATGAAAATTACACTGTTTCACATGTGAATAATTTATGTTTGTCCCTGCTACTAGTGCTGCCTCACGTTACACGTTTGCTGTACTATTCTCAGAAAAAAGGCTCATTTGGTATGATCAAACAGCATCTCAATTCATTTACCATCTTAAACGCCTAGGCTTTGCTAGGTTTCTATGGCAGGAAAAATGAATGCGTTATTGAAATCTTTTGAGAACTGTCAGATGTTTATGTACTTATCAAAGATGTATTCAAATGATAAACGGACTGATGCTATTTAGTTGTGCAATATCAAATGGAATTCCTCTTTTGGAAAGGAATATGTATATGGAACTATATACCCGAATAGTCGTATTCCGAACATCCAAATGTTTAGACGATTAGAAAGAAATTTGAGAGACTATGATGCATTTGATAGAAAGAAAAAAAAATGTGTGGTTACTGGAAGTGTGAGAAATCGAATAAATGTTATGGGTAAGCAAATATTACCAAATGAAAATTTACACAGTGAAAACATCTTTTTTAATTTAAGATTTGCCATTTACAAAAATTATGCTAATCGAGATTGTTCTTTACGAGAATTGCCCACGAAATGATGATTTCTGTAAAATCTACCAGAACTATTTTGAAAAAGAACAAATATAAATACTACAATTACCTCAATAAAAGGGATAACGGAAAGAGAGTACGATTTGCGCAGTGGTTAAGACGTAAAAATAGGAAAGTTGGAAATATTTTTAAAGAATAATATGGATGGACGAATCAGAATTCACCAACAACGGTTGGTTTAACAGAAATATCCATTATGAGAGGTGGAATAGCACAAATGAACATTCACATAGAGAAATAAATTTCCAAGAGAGGTTCGGAATAAATTTTTCGTTGGGAATTGTGGGAACAAATATCCTTGGCCCTTTCTTTTAGGATGAATGGTGAAATTTATCTTCATTTTCTATTCAGTGAATTCGATGGCTACTTAGATCAATTGCCACTGAATATCCGCCATGAAATACAATATTTTCAACAGGACGGCGTTCATCCCCATAGCAGTAATAGTAAGGAAACATTTAGATACAATATCCCTAAAAAATGGATTGAAAACAATAGACCAATTAACTGGCCAGCCATCACCAGATCTTACTAATTTAGATTTTTTTGTCTGAGGATACAAAAAGGGTAAAGTTTTTTTAACATCGAGTACAGATATCGAAAATAAATTTTTGAATGGTAAACAAATAATGAAACAAAAATTTACAGCGGAAATAAATTTTAGGGGTTGCGTTTTTCACCCCTTACAACCATGGGGTAAACCAAATAAGTTTCTGGCTAACTGCCTTTTTGTTAATACAAAACGTCGGGTTAATTCCAATATTGTTAACTTTTTTAGTGCTTGTGAAAAAAATTGTTATACAAATTTTATGTACCCCCTTTGAGGGGCTGTATCTTAACAAGGGATTCTCCAATGAAATTTCTTTATATGAAAGATCCTATCTTTTTTTCGATGAGGAATCACCTCCTTCTACTAATTTTCAAGTCCAAGAAATTGATTGACTTTGAATTGTGTGCTTCTAATTCAATAGTGAATTCAATGTTTTCATGAATTTTGTTAATATCCCCATGAAAAATATCTAATTGGTAGAGAGTGAAGTTTTTCGACAGGAGTGCTGGATAAAAAACGATTGGAAATCAATTCAACTCCACTTTGTGTCATATAGAAAGTTGGCAAGAAATACTGAAGACTGAAAAAATAAAATAAATAATGGAATTTCGAAATATTGACCTCCAACAGACATGAAATTTATTCTCTATGATTAGTATATGTTAACACGACACATATAGGTTGAGTCATCTTTTTGAACTGACAGCGGATATACATTTAAAATTTGGGTCTGACGCCAATTTGAAGCCAAAAGATCCAAAAAAAATTGAAAAAAATCACAATGTTCCAAAAATAACCAAGAAATTTTTTTCTAATTATTATTGTTCGATGGGAGGAAATTTGGGAAAAATTCGCCTCAAATTCATTTAATGTTAATAACAAAAAAATGCAAAAAAACATTATGACAAAATATTTCAGTAAATTTCTTGAGGAAAGCACCGCTTTCCTTTCTCTTGTTAACGAACTCCAGTCGATAAATTGCAGAATATCTGCAAATGATAGCTCATTTTCCACCTGTCAAAACCAAAACCACTTCAAACAAACATATCTCATCAGAATGTGTTCCCGGATTCAACCCTCTATAACTTCAACCGCAGCCAATAGCAGCGCGAATGTAGGGAAACATTCGAAAGACGAATTCTTATTGGTCTAAATTCGGGAGTAAAGCATTCCCCAATCAATACATACACAGAACCAAATGCGCCCTTAAAGCTTGTGTCGTTTAGACCTACAATATTTGACCAATACTTATTTGAAAGCAAATTGAACTTTTGGGCGGCTTCAATAAAGGTGAATATTGTTTGAAAATTAACTACATTTCTACAGGGAGTACGTATATAAAATAATTCTCTAGGGATTTGATGTCAGTTCAAATTTAATTATTGCGTAAGAATATCGTTTTGTGTTTAATTGTGCTGAGGTTTTTACAATTTTTTTATTGTACAGTGCCACATTAAATTGTCAATATTGCTCCAGCAGTGATTTTAAAGAAGCGTAATAAAAGAATGACAAATCGTGGGCATCAGTTACCGGATTCATCATCTTCACCACCAAAGTAAGTTATTTTCTAACTTTATAACTATAATTCAACTGTGACTGATCAGAATTTTGTAAATTAGTTGTTTTGAATACTGCATGTGACGACGTTAAAAATCTATATAGATATAATAAGTGAAATGAATAATTGAAATAGGTGTTATAATAATAAAAATAATGATATTTTATTAGATTCCGTGAGATCAAAAAATGACGGGAACACAAAACATAATCACTCATGCAAAACTATCATTGAAAAATATATTACATAACATATGTAGATGAGAAACTCGTTCACACTGTAAAACAACTTTTAATAATAAAATCTTTGAGACTTCTTTTGAGACTCACTGGTTTCATTCTTAATTTAACTGGGCAATTGATTAAAAAATTCATTTCCAGCTTTTGAAGATTGTGGTTGAATGTTATTATTTTCAATTCAGCTATAATTGCTTAGTATTTTCTGTTCACTCTTCGCGTAATTTATTCAGTGAAACATATTGCTAGGAACAAGTGGCTACTAGTGAAAATTAAGGGACTATTGAGTTATTATAACTGTCGGTAATTTTCGGTTCATTGTGGAACTTGAAATTTCAGAAGGCTAGTTATAAATTCTGAATTCGCAATTGAACTGAAAATAATTTATTTGGTGTAATTTTTTCAATAGAAGTTGTCCCGAAATTGAATACACGATTTACTGAATATTTTTATATGTATAAGACGACCATAACTTGGTTTTATAAATTCCCAGTATGTATTGACAAATTTTCTTCAATTTTCAATTTTGAATCCAATAGTAATAATTTGCCCTGTATCTTAGCTATTAATTTCATTATTCTTTTTCTAAAATGCACTATTATGATGTTAGGTAATTATAGAATAAAAACATTATGCCGTGCACAAAGTAGGAAAAAACGAATACGATAGACATGTCAGGAATTGGTGTTGCATGCATTAAAATTTATTTTAAAAAAGTATTTATTTTTTATTATAGTTTGAAATAGCTACTTTTCAATAATATGTATGTGGCTGTTTACTTTTTGCATGAATAAAAAAGTTTTTTGTTCTGAAAATATATGTAGGTACCTACTATTCAATGGGTGACCGGTATAATATAGTTAATACTCTTCTTGGTTAAGTGTTAGAATAGCGTAAGCTATTATTATAATTATTATTATTATTATTTCCTTGTCTTGTACAATCTCATGAAAACTAAAAGTAGGTTTATAGGAATTCAATTTTATCAATTTGAAATAACTTTCATTTATTATATCCCTTTCCTTTCGTTATAATCAAACGGCAAAAATACTATCAACGTCTGCAGCCATCTGAAACCATTCACTTACGAAATAAATCACATTGTCTGTAAAATATAAAAGAAATTCCTCGATTTCTGAGAATTGCACATTCAGCCCATCTTTTCGACAAAAGTGTGTGGAGATTTGTTTCCAGTTGAACTTTGCATAATTTAAATAATATTACTGGAGTTTTTCCCAACACCAAACCGATACTTTAACACTTCGACACGTGTTTCGATCTTCAAGTGATCATCTTCAAGAGGAAGATCAAACTAAACATACATACAATGTTATCCTTATTTATACCATATATATCTCTTCTAGGTACCTTCTTCTTAAGTTTCTTAAATTAATTTCACAATATTGCCTCATCTACTAGTCTTAAATTAATGTTATGTAATGGTCAGGTAAATCTAATAATAAAAATACTATTTCAACAAGCTATATAGTATATCTACTTCTAGGTATTGGTCCACTATCGTTATTCATAATATTATTATGTTTAATTATTTCTAGGCATAGGCATTCAGATGCCTGTTGTTGTTAACTTGTCAAACTAAACTTAATGAACTAAAGTCTATGGAATGATTTTGTTGCAAAATATAATGGGCGACTGCTAATTTTTCAGGTCTTCCATATTTTGAATGTGCTTAGTGTTCCTTATATTTTATTTTAATAGATCTTTTGTCTGTTCATAATATTTTGCATCGCAGTCCTTACATCTAATTTCATAATTCACGACTTTGTCTTTTGGACTTTTTAAAAAGCTCTGTAGTGTATGCCTTGTTTTAAAAACCACCTTCATACATAGTTCCTTGGAAAGAGTTTCAAGGAAGAAGGAACAATTGTGCAAGTATATACTTACCAGCATATACTCTTGAAAATCTCTGCTCATCTAAAAAAGATAACACATACAAGCCTGACAAAACTATTGTATCTATTGAAAGGTGGAACTAGAACCTCTGGCGTAGAAAAAAATTCAAAACCAATACTGTTCCCAAACATCAATACTTGCCAACTTCTTCTCGACACACGTTTCACCAACCAAATTGGCGTCTTCAGTAGAAGCACAATCATTGTATTTATTGTCTAATACTCCACATATTAGACCAGCCTGAAAAAGTTATGTTCAGTAGGTTGATTTGCGGTTTTGTCAACTGTGGAAGTCTCATGTCGTTCATCATGAGCATCATTGGCCAATTCCATCAATATTCTTAATACCTACTAACTGACACAGTTCACTCTTAGATTTTAACTACAAAAGGTTCAAACAATTTGTGAAACTTTTGAACAGCTTCTTGTCGCAGTTTTTTTATACTGTTCATAGTGAAAAACTTTTGCAGTAATCTGCAAAAGTGTGTTTCAATATAGATTTCCATCAAGTTACGGCCAATTCTATTGAAATGATTTTCATAATTTCTATCACATTATTTTTTTTTAGTTTTCAATATTTTAATGGACTAGAATTTTTTTATTTCTTGAAATCAAATCAGGTCATTCGTTGGAAAAAGGGTTTCCAAACTATTTTTTGCAATTTAGATGCACATTGCAAACATTGAAATGCTTGTTAATATCATGTTGAATTCTCTCTCAGTTTCTATTCTTTATTTCTTTTCTTTTCAACGTTTGCTTATCAGAGAGAGACATAAGTTTATTCATGAATGCGAGTTATGTTTCATTCCCCTGGAATAAAATGAATGACGAGTAATCAAATGAGAAGGATAAATGACTAAATATGACTGAAAATTTTACTTCGTTTGAATAAAAGTTCAGGGTATATTTATCAAACAATCACTTCTTTTTCATGAGAGAGAAAATATTTGAATTATAATCCTACTTTCTTTGGATGAATTCGAGTTCCTTTTTTCTAATCCTCTTAGGAAACACTTAATACATACAAAATTTAGTATATTTTGAAATTCAATGTTTGCCTTATACACATTACACTGCATGTTGACAATTTTACTTGGCATGAAATTTTCCTAGGTCATCCTCCTTCATCAGAAGATGTAGCAATCTTTGATTTTAATCGACTGGACATGATGGCATATCCTCATTTCAAATCAGAATTTTGACGTTGTCCCCATTCATAATATATGCACTTCCTCTTGTCAAAATATGTTCTGTTAATTTGGATTTCCTTATGTCTGGGTTTCTTATATTATTCTAGTGTTCAGATTTTCTTATTCTTTGAGGTCTTGAAATCTTACCAGTATAGCTGATTCTACCGAAGGCGGTATATGTTAGAAGTACATGGCAAACTATAGCTGCCTATGACCTTGAGGTTCTACTAAATACACATCGTAGTACTCTTTTAAAAAACTATATCATTCAAAGACGTCGCCCTTTTCGAATAGGTATACTTCACGAAACGGTTTTTTCATATGATTATATTCCACAATGATTTGAATTCAATATAATTCAATAACGTTTAGACATGAATTGATATTAAATAAAAAATGTTTAGAGTAGGTATACTAGCATTCAATGACTCTGTACATATGACAAGGTCAACTTTAAAACAAAATGTTTCGGAATTCGCTTCTTGAGCCATCCATAAACATATGAAAGAAGTATCTCGTCAATTGTAAGTGACGGTTTTATGTATCCTGATACAAAACAACCTCATTACCTGTCATGAAACTGCCACAAATAATTCTCCTCAATTAATTTCCTCAATAATCTGAAACTTATACATAACTGTTCAAATTTGGGTAATATTAGAAAAGTATAGAATATTTCTATCACATATGAACACCAAAATATAACGCTACGTCGTACCTGATTTTTTTTGTCAACGGCTTCGACTGCTCCGCTCAGTTTCCTCTTATTATGGGTACTCCATGGTAATAATTCCCAAGCCACTTAGGGGCATCATGGCTATTCGCGGTTCGTTAGCAATATTTAGTTGCAGGATCATCCCAACATCAACATCATCTAGATAAACTTTCCCAAGAAAAAATTCTGGTCGTGGTAAGGATCGAACCAACATCATCATCGAAACTATTGAGAGGCCTTTGTTCAATCATGATATAAATTTTGAATTGTAGCATTATTTATGTTAACTTAGGATGATTCCATTCTTTTGATGAACTTACAGCTCTGGGAGGTATATATTCAAGAAGTTCTTATAATTCTGTTTCAATATGTCTTACCTTCTTAATCTTCTATTCAATTTTTTCCGAACTTTTATAGCAAAAAAACTTTTCAACACCAATTGTATATCTGGTATTTATTATTTCAATCAAAAATCAAAGTTTGCATTTGAACGCATGATTGAATGCCAAGTTGATACCCATGCACATGTTTTGTTACAATCAACGCACAACCTCATGTTGAATGTTTTCCCTATATGTAACGCATTTTCCTTCCTTCTATTTAAGCTTACAATTTGGATATAGTGCAGGAGACATCTCTGAAGATGAAGTTTCGGACCTTCCGAGTTGTGCTTTCGCCTCCAGAGCACCACCTACTACTGGAATTCAGCACCCTTATTTGTCTAGTATACACCATAATGCAGGTAAATACATTTCTTTCATGATAGACCAGATTCAAATTAGGAAAATGGTTCTTAGCACATTGAAAATTTACATTTAGACTTTCAGAGGACGCAATTTTATTTTTTGAATATGTAGAGGGGGTTAGTATAGGTTAGGTCAGATTAGGTTGGATCCAAAGTGAGGCAAACAAAGACGACACACTCTCTTGCAAGTCCGAGTCTCTGCATATGATGATTCAAATGACAGTGAGGGTACGGATCTGCCGAACTCTAAGAATCTGATTCGGTCCCTAGCGGGGCAAGCACAAAGTATGTGCTCTGCTGTTTCATCATTTTTCCAGACACAGGCGACACACACTGTCTTCCGACAGTCCAAGTCTCTGCATATGATGATTCAAATGACAGTGACCTGTAAGAAGGCCTGTTAGACATCGTAGTTCATCCCTACTGTAGACCAACAACTGTTTGGTATCAAGCTTCGAAGGTTGAATTAACGCCTTGGAGTGAGCCAATCCTGAAAGATTCTACCAAAAGTCCATAAATCTTCTTGCTATCCAGGTGTTCAGTGTTTGTTGGGCAAGACTCAAAGCGATGCCAATGACATGTTCTGGTCTGATGAAGCTACTTGTAGCACCCTCCTTTGCAAGGGAGTCAGCAGTCTCATTGCCTTTCAGGCCAGTATGGCCCGGAATTCAGACCAGAGACAATCTGTTAAGTCTTCCTATCGAGAAGAGTCGTTTTTGGCAATTTGCTACCAATTCAGACGTCGCTAGATATGAGCCAAGAGCTTTCAACGCCGCTTGACTGTCCGAGAATATTTTTATTGACTTGTGTGTGAGGTAGGATTTATCCATTCTCTCCGCACACAATTCAATACCGTAAATTTCCGCTTGAAATACAGTCGCATACGTTCCTAGGCAGGTAGATATCTCTATCTTGTCTGCGACTAAAAACACCTGCACCAGAACCAGAAGGTGTTTTTGATGCATTCGTGAACCAACAACTATCTGCTCTCGATATTTCATTTTCCCGGAGGATCCAGTCCTCTCTACTCGGGAATGATACTTTATGAGGCAGTTCATAGTTGACAGTTGGGGGCATAAAGTCAGAGGTCATTTCCAGAATGCTCTGATTTCGTGTCTGTTAGTTGCACTCTGCATTTAATTTATTTGTTCAATTGGCAATGTGTACAAGTCTAGCCTCTCTTTCCAGAAAAATGTGGAGAGGAGAATATCTATGGCCGCTGACGGTATGGTATTGATGGCACCAGTGATAGTCAGACAAGCGTGTCTCTGTAAGCCAAGCTTTGCTTGGGCCGTTTTCTGTAAAGCCTTCGGCTACCAAGCAATTGCACCATGAGTGGTCATTGGTCTGACAATCACTACATAAACTCAATGGATTTTTTTGAGACCTAAATCCCAAGTCTTTCCACAAATCCTTGGACATGTCTATAGAAACAGTCTGGCTTCGTGTGAAACCTTTTCCAAATGAGAGTTCCAGGTGAGTTTTTCATCAAAGACAATGCCAAGATATTTCATCTCTCTCACCATTGAGGAAAGTGTGCGTTAAATATTTCAATATTCTCCTCTTGGTGAAAGGGATTAACATAGTTTTGCTGGGGTTGACAGATATCTGCTCCCTCAGCACCAACTGAGAACAATGTCCAACGTGCTTTGGAGGATATTACAAGCTACTCTTCCCGATGTGGACTTCGATGGGAAGGTTATCCCCGTGGAGACCCTGAACCTGATGGCCTCGCCTTGAAGAGTCGTAGTTGCAGTTCTGTTTACTAGCATGGCATAGATCTAGCCATGGTCGATTTTTTACCCTTCCTAGTCAGAGAAAATCCTATAGATTCAGATAGTGCATTGTCAAATGCTCCTTCAATATCAAGAAATACAGCAACCGCAATCTTCTTGTCAAGGGATTACGAGATTTTCACGAAGAAGTTTTTTAATGCTGAATCTGTCGATTTGCCGGTTTGATAAGCATACTGGTGATTATTCAAGGGGGTTGCATATGATGCTACCCTTCTGATATGTCCGTCCAGTATCCTCTCGAGTCCTTTCAGCAGGAAGGATGTAAGGCTAATAGGTCTTAGAATGTGGGTCTCTCCAGCCCACTTTAGGAATATATACTACCTTGTTGCTAACCAACTGGGTGGTATGTAGTTCCATGCCATACTAGCTCTATACAATTTTGTGAGAATAGGTGAAATCATTTCCAGTCCGTTTTGAAGAAAAGTTGGAAATTTACCATCCACTCTGAAAGATTTGAAGGTTGGACTAACCAAAATCGAACAATTTGCAGTAGAACAAATAGCATCGTTTGTGGGATATTCCATATCGCTTCGATAGTAAAGTGACCACACCATACAAATATACCACCCAACAAAAGAAAAAAGAAAAATTTTGGGGAAAAATGTATATACTGTCCAATATAATTTTCTTGCAGCTCTATACACTTTTTCCAGTGACGTTCAATAAGATCGATACCGTTTCCATGAAAAAAACTGCCTTGCAATCATTTTTTCGAATTTAGGAACAGAAAATAATCCGAGAGGGTTAAATCTGGTGAATAAGGTAAATGAGACAGCAATTCAAACTTTGATTCGTTAATTTTGGTTATGGCGATAATGGATTTGTGAGCTGGTTCATTGTCTTGATGCAATAATACATTTTTCTTAGCCAAATGCGACCGTTTTTTCTTGATTCTGTCACTCAAACGTTGCAATAAGTTCACACGATTCTCATCGTTGATAGGTTCACCTTTTTAAAAACAGTCATTGACAATTATACCACGGGCATCCAAAAAATCGATGCCATGACCTTACCTGCAGATGAAAAGGTATTCGCCCACTTTGGAGCCGGTTCTTCTTTGTGAGTCCTCTATTTTGACTATTATTTTGTTTCGGTGATGGACCCATGTTATCAAACGACGCAAAAATTCTGTTTTGTTACTGTGCAAGTTCGCCAAACACTCAATTGAAACATCATCACGACACTGTTTCCGCTCGAGTGTAAGCAAACGAGGGTGCCTATTATGATACTGCCCCTACTGCTAGCTCGCACACTTTCAGTCGTTGATCATACGCTTTGTAAATGCTCTTTTTGGCATCTCCTAAGGGCTCGTTTACACTCTGCTACCTAATATATAACTATTTCGAATGAAGGAGCAGACTCACATAGAGTAGAATCCTGTTCAGCTTTCATATACGTTGGGCTGAGGCCTTTCGAATAAAAGTAATGTACCACATAACGATGCCCAATTTTCTCTATATTTACACAAATTCACCAAGTATTGAACGTTTTCGGTGAATGGCCATTGATTGCTGCCAAACATATACTTAACAACGCAGCGTCTTCAAACTTGAAACATATGCTTCATAGATTGTGTTCTTTCTAATATGGTAATATCTTCCAAACACCTACCGCCATCTCTAGGTTCTTCTGGGACCACCCAGGTAGATCACTATTTCATTCAACAAAAAAAGTACACGTTGATAAAACTTATACTTTTGAGTATATACGGGATCTTCCAATAAATTGATGAATGTAGCCGTTACTACGAGGTAGGAAATCATAATGAAAAGAGAAATGAAAATTTTTCATTTTCGATGAAAGCTGAGAAAACTAAATCATACACCTATTATCACTGGTTGTAATCCACTGGAGCTTCAAAGCGATGTTATAATGGAAAAATGTATATGAAAAACAATGTTTTTCAGAAGTGAATAAAAGTAATTTTTTGAGAAAGAAAAATCAAATTTTTATCTACCTTCTTTGTCAAAGAAGTTGAGAAATAAAAATAATCAGTACAGAAAAAACTGTCCATTGTCCATTTCTGAAGACGGAGACTGATTCAAGCCTCCGAAACGGTAAGATGAATATTGTATAATTATTCAGCTCCATTTTCAATAGATAAAATCATCAGATACGATAAGAAACTGATAAATATAACATTTTTTTTTTTTGGAAAAATACGCATCGAGGTACTGGAAAGTTTGCCTTCCTACAAGTGTGTAAGATGAAAATACCCGAAAAACATCGATAAACACGTTTTTTTTCTACCCAAAATCGATGATATCGTCGTTTATCTTGGCTCCGATACAATATATGAAACCTTACAGCTCCATTGAATTGATTGAATCAAATCTCAGTTCCCGAATCATTCATCGATAACTCGACAATAAAAAATTGGAAATTTTTGAGATCCCTCGTTTAATCTCTCTTCTCTATTTGAAATCTTAATGGTGCCGCCCGCCTTCGCTCTATTGCTCTATTACCTTCTTTTAATACACCAGCAATCCTCTTTTTTTCAGTCGTGGTATCCGATTACAAGCTGATGCTTGTAACAGATAATAATGACTTCGACCCAACTATCGATTATCATTTTGGAATATATGAGGACTCAAATACCTGAATACTTCGTGAAACAAAACCAACGCAAATGCAAATTTCCTCCATCACTCATATCATGACAGCTCGAATTAATTTTGTCGTGCGATAGTTTTAATTGTGAGACAAGTTGTAGAATATTTATTGGAATTGTACTGCGTAAAGATGAATTATAATACGCAAGAAGTGCTGGAGGTAACTAACGTATTTTATCTGATTAAAATCGTATCCATTTGAATAGCGTTCCAATTACGGCAATATTAATGACCATCATGATCCATTAACATTCTAGTGAAAAATATGGGAGATTAAACTATTTGAAAACTATTTGAATGAAATTCATCATTTAATTACGTAACACAATTCTAATGATTTGAAAGTGTCACATTATCTATCTATTTTGTGAAAAATATATAATTTTTTCACTTGGGATCACTAATATCAAGATCAAGTTACTTACTGTACTCTCATTGATCTGTAAGGTAAATCTGACAAAACTTTTATATAACATACAACGTATAATGTGGTGTACGTGGACTGATCAATTTTTTTTTAATTCAATTTATTCTTTATTCAGCTTCAGAAAAAATATATTGGAATCGTATGATGTGTACAAAACGGAATTGCATTAAGTTAAATCAGAGGTAAATTCGTATGATTTCTCCTGACACAGTCTAAAATGAATGTATTTATATACGATACGATACAATGTATACATCTTTACATAATAATAATAATCTTGCTTCTTCCAAAGTGAGGTGAAATACACCTGGGCGTATGTCGTCTGTTTTGTGCTTTTCCTACCCCACTTGAAGAAGTATTCAACTTCTGTGATAACATTATTATATGCATATAACAGCAGTGGTGGAAAATGAAAAATGTGAGCTTAAACAAAAATTACAAAGAATAATATAAATTTACAAAATAGAAATTATAATAAAAATGCAAGATTTTGAGATGAGTCTTCAAATATTTTGTTTTTTTATTAAAAAATTTAAATATCAATACAAGCTGAAAAATAAAAAATATTATCAACAAGAAATGAAAATTAAAAAATAAAAGATTCCAAACCAAGTTACGTCACGACGTTTCGATTGTTAGTATCCACAATCGTCTTTAGGTATCATATCTGAGGGGTCAACTTTGAAAAATAAATAACTATTAACTGACAAAAA
>WOGN01004241.1:0-14320 GCA_015342105.1 Leptinotarsa texana
AAACCCAGGAGATATTTTTCGTTCAGAATAAAACAGGCTATTGGAAATATATTTTTGAATGGGTAAAAAAATAATAAGACAAAAAGTTACATTGGAAATAAGTTTTAGTGATTGCGTTTTCCACCCCTTACAACCATGGGGTAAACCAAATAATTTCTGGCTAAGTGTTTTTTGGTAGTATAAAACGTTAGGTTCATTTCAATATTGTAACTTGTTATACAAATTTTATACAAATTTTATGCACCCCGTTTAAGGGACTGTATCTTAATAGAGGATGCTCCAGTGGAATTTCTTTATATGAAAGATACTATCTTTTTTTCGATGAGGAATCACCTCCTTGAATGTTTTACACTTATTCAGTTTCACCCTGTATCATCAACTTTTGAAAGTAAACGTTACAGAAAGGAGATGAGCATGCTCTATTTTATAGAGAGTAGGGCACTGAATTTACTGGTTTGACCTCATTGAGATTTGTATGGGATCATTCGATTGAAAAAAATACTGCCACACTAGAATACAACGTGGAATATGTTGTTTTGTGCATTTACTTTGTATACGACTACTGACATAGGATGAGTATAATCACCAGTTGCCAATCAACCATGTACGAAAATCAGTAATTTTTCATTCTGGTTGAATTGTAACTTTGACAGTCAAGTGTCAAACAATAACTATGTCCAAAATTCCAGTGTGAAGTAACAAAAATGCTTACTCATACAAACTATGGGAAAATCTCCCATGCTGAGAGACTCAGAAGAGGCACTTCTTGCGTCAAAAGGCTACCGTCTCATGAAAAAACTTGGTGAGGGTTCTTATGCCCCAGTATTTCTTACCGAATACCTAGGTGAAACTGAAAAATCGAAAAGTGGCAAAAAAGAAGAACCTACCAACCTGGCATGCAAAGTGATCGATGCGAAAAATGCCCCGAAAGATTACGTGAAGAAGTTTCTACCTAGAGAGTTGGCGATCTTGTCCATGGTGAATCACCCTCATATCGTCCACGTGCATAGCATTTTCCAGAGGAAAAGTAAGTACTTCATCTTCATGAGAATGGCGGAAAATGGCGATCTTCTAGATTACATCTTAGAACACGGACCCGTATCTGAAGCGAGATCCAGATTGTGGTTCAGGCAGATAAGCCTGGCTGTGCAGTATCTGCATGAGCTAGGAGTAGCTCACAGAGACTTGAAGTGTGAAAACTGTCTAATCTCCGCTAATAACAATCTGAAACTGACCGACTTCGGATTTTCCCGGTTCATCATCGACATGAGGGGTCGATGCAAAGCGAGCTCCACATACTGTGGCTCCCTCAGCTACGCAGCTCCAGAAGTCCTCAAAGGCAGCCCTTACTATCCCAAAATGTCCGACTGTTGGTCACTAGGAGTAATCCTCTTCACCATGCTCAACAAAGCTTTACCCTTCGATGAAAAGAAAGTGAGGGAACTGCTAGAACATCAACTCAATGGTAAGTGGAAATTTCGATCCAAAGTAGACGAGG
The DNA here is from genome assembly GCA_015342105.1 of Leptinotarsa texana. Classification (NCBI taxonomy): domain Eukaryota; kingdom Metazoa; phylum Arthropoda; class Insecta; order Coleoptera; family Chrysomelidae; genus Leptinotarsa; species Leptinotarsa texana. Next base: position 1,499 of record WOGN01004241.1, read on the forward strand.
TGGTGAGTGAAAATGTTCACTACGTAGTGGAGTGTTTGTTGAATCCAGACCCAGTGAAACGCTGGACCGCTACGCAAATCGTGGAGTCCGACTGGATAAAAATGGATCAGAGACTAGCACACTTGACTGCAGACGAGCAGTACTGCCTGAATCAAGCCAAAACGAATGGTTTGGTTTTCATGCAAGAAGCTAGAACGCAGATTCGGAGGGCTTCCAGAATTGAAAAGTCCGACAGGCTGATGAGAATTGAAAAGAGGGACAGTATTGCTCCAAAACCAAAGGAGGAAGATGAGGTGACAATGTTCAAAGAATCTAATCCAGCTGATGAGAAATATTCAAGCAGTTTGAAGAATTCTCGAGTTTATCGTGACTGAAAGAAGTTTATATCCATAGGCTCCAATTTGTCTCAGATGTTGTATTTATGAAAAATAAAATGGAACTTTCGATATTTTTTACTGATTATTTTAAGGATATAGAAAGATGAACAGATAGAAGATATCAATAATGAGAGCTGCTGAGTTTGGTGAACGTAAGTATCAAATTTTATCCGACCAATCCAATTAAGTAATGGGGCCGAAAATGATAAACAAAATCTGTGATGTTTCTTCAATGGACAAAAGCACGTTCCATTTTTCTGATATATTTTTTTGGCGTTTTCGAACCACTTGCACATTTTTTAGCACAATTATCAAACATTTTTTCATGTTGAAGGGGCGGTTTCATAAGCATAGCTTTCATTCTGTTTATTTTCAAATGGTGGTACAAAGAGTTGAAAGAAAAATGGTTGGAAGACATGGAAAGCCATTTAATAAAACCATGCATGCATACCTACAACTGGACGGTATTATGAAGAAAGACACCAACACACAATATACCAAATAATGGGTTGGGTGATGAAATACGCGTTCTGCATTGTGCGAAACCCTAACAAGACTCAATTATATACCCCAAAAAACTATAAATTACCAACCCATATATTCATTTTGTTTAATCTTACAATTTGCGGAAAACTACCAAATCATTTCATAATTTGAACAAGAACTGACTCAAAGCATTGATTTAATGCCATATAATAATATGATAATCAAAATATTCTAATGCTAAGAAAATACATACGATGATTTGTGAGAAAATAAAAAAAACTAACTGCGTTTTATGTCCCAAGGTACAAAGTAAGGCTTGTACTTTGGGACACCGATATTTGTATCTTGGGAGAAATATCTTCAGGATTTTTATTTCAATTAGAAAAGAACATACTACTTTGTAATAAGCCGTAAAAATATGACCCATATATGTTTATTTGTCAGATATAAAAGTGACAACTGAAAAATCAATTCTCAGAGAGCCTGTGTAGGTAATAAAAAGCCTAGTTTTTTGATAACATTCATTTATAATCACTTCCTCTCAAAAATTAGTAAGAATAAAGACAGTAAAATTTATTCTGTTTTTTGGATTTTGGACCACATTTTTGACAATAACTATCAAAACTGGTGCAATCTTCGTGCACCCAAAAGCAACAAGTAACACATCGAATCCAGTCTTCTTTACGTGGAGTAATTGAAATAATTTTCTCCATATCACAATTACTTTCCTCTTGATCATCATCACATGGATCGTCGTCACTTTCCAAAATCACATTAGTGTCTTCCTCTGAAATAGAATATTCAATTTTTTTCTTGAAAACTTTTTTTTTTACAGTCGTCATATTTTTTGTAATGCAATTTTCCTTTTCATTGCATCCAACTGCTCCAATTCCAGTTTTTCAGGAGTATCGGTTAAGACTCTTGATTTCTCACGTTTTCATCATAGCTATTGCATACTGATATGCTAGTTTCAAGAATTGCTCTTTAGGTAAGCCATAATGAAATTAAGATGCTATTAAACAATAGTCGACTAATTGCTCTATCTTTTTGGTCTATCTTTTCATCATAGAAGCTCTCTTCACAGCATTATTGGGTTTATAAATGACAGTTGTAGTTTCGTTTTCTTTATCCAGCTCTACATAACGACCTATCAAAGATTTTGAAACCTTAAACTCCAGTAATATTCATAAAGAAGGTAAAAAATATGCTAGCGTAAGTTATTCAGGGAAGCTCTCAGAAAATATAAAGAATTATTTTTCAAAACTCAACATAAGCACATCATTTTCTAATAAGAATAATTCAGGAAACATGTTATTCAACGCAAAACACAGAAGGGATAAATCGGAAAAATCGGGCATATACAGACTAGAATGTAGGGACTGCCCAGCAGCTTATGCAGGTCAGACAGGCAGAAACTTCGACATAAGATACCGAGAACATGTATTATCTGATAAAAAATCAGCCATATATGGACATCTAAAAGAAACAAATCATACAATAAATGAAGAAAACATGAACATTCTCCATACATGTAACAAAGGAAGGAAGATGAATTTACTGGAAGCGTTGGAACTGTAAATTCAGGTACTCAATCAAGTCAAGTACCTCTATTTCTATTAGTACCTACAGGGGTGGTTTATAATGGCGAATGTAATGAATCATTGTTAGTTTATTATATAGGTTGTCCGTATGGGACGAAACTGCAGTAACGTTAGTTACAAGTAAAAGTGGTAAATAACATAGAAATTTTCATTTCTCTTTTCATTAGCAATTGATGTTCATCAGGGTTATGAAGAATACAAAAGTATTTAGAGTTGATAACATCCGTAGGTCGAGAAGTTCTTACTGTACTGAGAAGTAAATCAAATAGGATCAATATTTTTGGCTGATCAAAGAAAAAAGGGTATTGATTATAAATCTGTGAAAAATAACCTCGAGACATACAAATTATTGAAACTTATCAGAACAAAAAAAAATGCATTTGCATTTTGGATTTGCAAACTTACTGAAGAGTAAAGAAAACTATTTTTCTATAGAAATATTAACATGAAGGGCGTAAAATGATATACTGCTCCCACATACCTCATTTCACGTGAATCTAGAATATAAAGCTCTAAACCCAGGTCGGTACTGTCTCTGCTGGTTACGGTTTTGGTTTCACTGGTTTCACAATACTCGCTCGCTCTTTGGAAAATAATCACTGTGCAGCATCTAATCAAAAAGTACACTTCGTTTACCAGGATATTTGAGAATCGACACTTAAGGAAAACCTGCCATAAGGGACATGAAAATTCAGGTAGGTGACGTTGATTCTATAGTTGATTGTCGATTATATCAAATTTTGATATTTCCAATGTTTCTGCAACATTTTTCTGGTAGCGCAACATTTTTTGGTTGCGGAAATATTTGATGGTCTTGGACAAGTTGAACTGACCCCAACTAGCAGAAAAACCGATGCTAATTCAGGTTTTGCCATTCTTCAAGGCATGTTGAATGACTCTAGACTTTTCTGGTCTCTCTGGTGGGATCTTCTGTGATCTCAGCAAGGCTTTCGACTGCGTCAGCCATACCACTCTAATAACTACAATAATTGAAAATGGTGGTGAGGGACTTCCCCTCGAATGGATAAAATCTTATCCACACGCATGTCGCCAGTACGCTAGTCTTCCAGGGGTAACTGAGAAAACAGTGACCACCTGTGATTCGGATTATCTTAACATCAATGTAGGTGTTCCACAAGGATCAGTAGTGGATCCAATATTTTTGATATTATTGATACATTTCACATTGCATGCAAACGATTCTATCCATACTTACCTCAGAATAATCTAATTATTCTCTAGAAGAAAGATGTAATGAAGTTCTTTCTAATATATGTGATGGTTCTGCATGAATTTATTGCATCTAAATGCAGAAAAAATTCAGTCAATACATTTTCATAGAAGGCAAAAAGGAACATAAGATCAGTTTTGTCGGAGAAATAACGATAACATTATAATATACACAGGTTGAATTCGGACTCAGATGCGTAATATGTTTTTGGTGGTCATCCTTTTGTTTCGAAGATGTGTTCACATCGCAGAAAAAATAATACGTTGTATTGCTGTCTCTCGTACCTCTAGTTGTAGGAAATTTTTTGAAACGTATTTTGTTACTTGAACCCGTTTAAAACTAATATTGAATTCATGCTATTAATACAAGATAGTGTAATGACTTACAAGTGCCATTTTCAAGGGCTAATCTTTTATATAGATCACCCACTGTGACTGGGCAAAGGTTGTTCAATAAACTCTCGACCAAAATCAAATCAAGGGAAACATTAAATGGATTCAAACGATGGAGGAGTTTACTCCTTGAAAGAGTTTCAGTTTTATTTTTCAGTTAACTGGCTACGGTTTTTTGATCAGTTCTATACATGTCTCTGCATGTCACTGAGAGAATAAAGTATTATCATTTTATGAGCCACGAGTTCTTTGAAACAAATTTCCTTTCTTTGTTCACTCAGACCAATACATTTTTGTCACACTCCGCATGGATTATTTTATGAATTCCAGATGTATCTAATAATCATGCACCATCAGTTCATGAAGTTACTTTTTTATCCAGGTTTTCGAAAATGTTATCCAACTACTAATACATTCTGGGTCATATGAAACAGAAATAAATTTCAACTCGTGGATTTTTGAAAAGTCGAGGATTTACGAACACATTTTCCACGATAACAGTTTTTCAATTTCCGCAAGGGGAACCTAACAAATCTGTTGTAAATAATGAGGTGAGCTACCACGAATATATCAAAAAATACTGATACTCATCCTATTAAATTCTAAACCCCTCAATTATCAACTTGCGCTCTCCTTAATTTCATAAGTTAACCTAATATTCGAAGATTTGTTATTGAAATTCGAAAATTGGTAAGGTCTCTGATTTATTTGGCTTTGCGACAAGCACTGCGAAACAATATTCACAAATCGGATTCATTGTTCATGAACACATTAGCTATACAAAGGAAGATAGTGAGTTCCTCATTGGCTTGTCCTCATGTTGTTGTCGAAATGAAAGCAATCCTGTTCAGGATTACTTTCAGTTGAGATTGCGATAAGAGCTCTGATCTTTTCGTCAAACCACTTCTTTCATATATTTTGTTTAAATTGTACTCTAATCTGTATACGTTGGGAATGAAGTTATTATTATATAGATTAGTCTAAGCTGTTTGGTAATCGGTAATTCGGTAATCATTGGGAGATCTGTAAAATATTCAATCGATTCGGAAAAATATATCAAATAATACTGAAATCTTTTTATCTCGCAACTTTACATCTTTAATTTTGTCTTAAATTTTTGTATGGAATACTCAAAATCAAATTTATGCGTTTTGATTGTGGTTCGTTCCCCTAGATTCTCACATAATTGATGAGAAATGTTTGTCCAAATAATAAAAGTGAAATAATTATAGAACATTGCGACTTGTCGACTTGGGCATTGTGAACTATTTTGTTGAAAAACATACTTTATATTTTGGGTTTGGTTCCAATTGGCAGCAAGTTACGTGAGTATTTATTAATTTCAAAAAACTATGGTGATTTATACAATTAGAATTCTGGTTTTGTATTACTCAACGTTTCAAACAAATAATGATTGAAGGCCATTTTTGATACCTTGATACTAGTATATAAATTTTAAGCTGAAGATTCCAATTCTACCCAGCACAATATTTCTCCTTGTTCAAATACTTCTTGAATTACTGGAGTTACGGCCTCCAGTTTCCTACTACAGAACATATGGAGAAAAATATTTAACTTTTCGTATTTGGAATCATGTCATATGAGTATATCAGTGTTTTTGGCAAAAAGGTTACAAATATTAACTATGGAAGAAATTTCTATAAGTCCATTAAATACTTATCCAATGCTATTTTTAAATAGAATTGATTGTTTGTCAGATATTGGAGTCTCATATCGTTTTTTTCAAACAAAGGTGCCAGGAAAGGGATTTCCATTTATAATAGATATACTTGCAGTTGAGAAAATATTCAAAAACTTTTCATACTTTTATCAAGTTATCCAATAAGGCCATGGGTTTTTTGAAAAGTATTCATGAGAATGGGTAATTTGAGCAACTATTGATTTCATAATATTGAAATAGCTGTCGATTTCTCTTTTGCTAACTCAGTTTTAGCAAATCAATAGTTGACCATATTTTCATTGAAAGTGTAAAAATTGAACCATCTACTAATTCACCAATAGGGCTGATGGATAGAATCTACTTTTGATTAATTCGGGACCAAAAAGCAGAAAACGCTTCATATGATTTATTAAAGAATATCACAAATCATTTTTGCCTCTATGTAGGCAATTAATATGCCTCTGAAGATTAAATCTGTGTTTGAAAACTCTGTTGCAAAAGCGACAGACTTCCCTTCCATATTTTCCACACTCAGTTTTGAGATGTCGTTGGAGCGTACTATGGTATTTATAATATCGGTTACATATTCCACAATGGAATGTTTCCAAAGTTCCTAAAAAAATTATAGTTATTTGCGTTTTCCACATATATATTCATTTACAGAAATCCTGATTTTTGAGATGCATGTCTATATTGAACAGAACTCAGAATACTTACCACCATCTCTGAGTATGAGGTACACAATGAATTCAAACATATTACCACACTTGCCTGACTCGGAAAGTCTATTAAGACAATTATTCTAAAAAACTGTCGTTGAGATTGAACCATTAACTACACTATTCGATTTATGTTTTTCACATCGAGTATACTTCCAAACTATTCAAAATTCCAATTTTACTCGGTTATCTCGAAGCATATTTTTGCAAAGGATTGCCTTTAGAAGTCCCATTTTTCTTTGACATTTGTGGTTTTAATTTTCTGTGAATCTCATTCTTGGAGGAAGATACTTGATGAATACCCACAACCTATTCAAGAAACACTTCATTGTTAGATTTTCGCTGAACAGTTTTACAAAAAATACAACAGGTTGACTCTGCTCTTATATTATTATTAGTACGTGGCGTGACTTGACCTATCAGGACAGCAAAAAAGAATTTCGGCAATAACAATGTATTACCCAAAAATTACATGCAATGTTTCTTTATTCACAAGTACTGTTGAACTATCCCCCACTAGGAAATGCAAAAATCCAATCTTCTCTTCATCGACTCCCGGACTCTTTCAAAAACACCAGCATCGTTTCTGATTGCGTTATACCCAGCAAATTGAATGTCTGCAGCCGTTTGTGGTAATCGAAATGTTGTTGATAGGTACTGATGGAATTGTTACATTTTTTATTACTTGGTAAGTCCAATGTAGTACGCTATACTTTTATTTTGGCTACGTTATTAATTTTAAAACTACCAAAATTGTTATTGTCAAAATTATTTTTCACCCCGTATCTTCGAAACAAAGAACAAACTGCCAAGAAAGCTACAGTATTAGCGAAATGATTCTAGTGTAATTATTATCATGGATAGTGTTGTTAATTTTCATCAAGTTAACGGGTCAGCCTGTTCATAATCAAGTAATACAGCATTTTTATCTCTCAGTGGAGAAAATGTCTATCCATGGAAAATTGTTATTGGCATGGTAAACTATGCACCAAAAAGAATATCAAATTTGAATTTTTTATTTTCTAACTCACTTTTATCTACGCCAGAAGCAAAGAGGTGACGATGTTAAAATATTCCTTTCTTTGTTTCAAGTAAGGTTTGCAGCAAATACTTATTCATTACAAACCGGGGTTACAAATTATGAAATTTTCGTCACAGGTAATCATTTTTTTTTAAATCTTACCAACGATTATATTCATCTGAATATGGCGAGAGAAAATGCTAGTATTACAAAAATACACAAACTAGATAGATACACAACAAATGTATTCTGTGAAGTAGATTTTGGATATTTGATTGGATGGAAATGCATTTAAATAAAACAAGAATAGAGAATTCACTTTTATATTCTATGAATCGTTTTTAAATGTCTATAATAATTGTTCCTCTGCTTGGCAGTATAAGAACACTTTTCACATTTAAATAGTCCTGCTTCTATGCCACATTCCCACTTCAAATGCTTATTCAGTGAACTTTTGTGTCTATACCCACGTGAACATCTAGGGCAGTAAACAGGAAAAACTGAAAATAAAATTTTTTGTTATTAGTCGACTCGAAGGCTATAATTTGGCGGTAGCAAATAATGCAGCAATTATTATCCTCATTACCATCATTTGTTGGAAACATGAAATGAATATAAAAAATATCAGATTTACACTATACCAAGAAACAATTTTTTTATTCACCAACAAATTTTCTGTTTAAGTATCTGATAATATTTTTTTGCTATTTTTTTCTGTTAAATTTATGTTATCAAGAGATAAGTGACACTCCCACCAGCTCAGAAATAAGTAACACATTTTTTATGTAAGCGTTATTCAAGAGGTTCTCATGGTAAAATGTTTTTTGATGTAACATATGATTATGAACCGAATAAACGTTGATTGTGATATGAAAATGCGTTTCAGAATTAGAAAATTTTAATATGATCTTGAAAGGTAAGGTTTCCACTTGTGACAGAAGGACACAAGATCGCTTTTGGTTAGAAGTGATACTCAAAGATTATTAGGATGGGCGCATACATCAATAGACATACAAAGTGAAAAATATTTTGAGCAATAAAGATAAATCAAAAACTTTTCTGTATATGAAATAACCCTCAATGTGGAACAAGTATAATGAAATAAACCCGCTTACATTAGTTGCCTCTAGCAATTTCCTGGAGTTCATTTCTAACCGTATTATATAGTGAGTAAGGGTTCATTCATAAACATAACCTTCTTTATTATGAGGTTTTAATCAAAGTCTTCAATTTTTTATAAGGAAATAACATTCTATTTATTGACGCAGGAAGATTGATGAAAATGCTGATGAAATTGATAGTAGTATTGTTAAAAGGTGTAAGGGTCATAGTATATGAAATGGTTCTATAACTACTGACTGATAACATTGTAATATAATAATTATATAGTTATCACGGGTATTTAGTTTTTCGGCTTTCTACTTTTTCTTTTTTATGCAAAAGTTGTTATTTATGACTTTAGAGCAAAGATCCCTGGCCTCTGATACGATTGCTGGTAAGTCCGTAAGCATACATGTCTGTCAATGCCTATGTTGCATACAAACTTATATTGTACTGATTTGTTATTCAATTAACAATATACATATTAAGATATTCATATAGTAGATACATCAATATAATTTTTTGCCATTTCTGTGATATGAATTAGTTATTCAAATACTGCTGCACTTTATGCACTCATGGGTATGAGTTATAAACTAGCACGCAGTTGTTAACTAATCAAAGGAACATAACAAACAATTCCAAAATACAATAAAATATTGGAATTAGTCTTTTGCAATTTTCATCAGAATTTTGACCAATAAGTCCTCACATTGTCATATTACAAATATATATAGTCGAAACATACAACAATAGAGAAAGTGTCATCAGAAGCCTGACATTTGATTGAAATCTTGTACAAGTACACATTTATATTTTACACTACCATTTTCGAAAAATTTATTGAAAATATTTTCGTTGCGGTTATTTTCTATATGTAATACGGATCTATATACGTCCCAAAATCGATGAGAAACAAAACCTCACATTCATCATCAAAAATCGTTTATGAACTTGGCTACAGTGGAGTTACTATAAGTTGGTAAGTTGATTCATTCGTTTTTTGCTCTCCTGATGAAATATGTTTGATATCAGACGCTCTGAATAAATTTTTCAATGACTTCAGAACCGATACACACTTGAAACAAAGTATCTCCGCAACACTTTATCATTATAGAATCTGTTCAACTGAATATTGATGAATTAGAAATGACACCTTGATACCTATACTGATACCTGTTGCCTACGTGATCATATTTTGTAAACAAGAGATCATCTGAAAGTAGAGGCCATCTATGGGGTCTTTCACCATAGCTATCACTGCAAGCCACTTGAATGGTGCTCCAACACCAAACAGCGCTGACAGGCCTGAAAGTAAAACCAAAGATATCTTTCCCTAGGAAGATGACATCTATGGGATCCACAGAAGACTAAATCCTCAAATATCAAAAATAAACTAGGCTTCCCAAGGGAATCAGTTCATCTGACTGAATATGTAGAGATTTCTTCTAGGCACGACGATAAGCGCTTTTATTATAATTTCATTTCTGTATAGTCATAAATGAATGTGGCTAATGTGATTTGAAATTTTATTTTGATCTTTTTAGGGTTTGTTTTAAAACTTTTTAATCATTATTTTATAACGAGACTTTGTTTAAACAAATGGCCGTAAACATTGGCACGGATTCAAAACTGACAAATTAATCTCTGATACACTTCCACGCAATTTTCAGGTTTATGCGAATAACTCCTTATTCACTGATTTTCTATTCTACAATTCCTTTGCCATGCGAAGTCTTCTTGCACTGAAATCGATCGATTAAATGTATACCGTTTTTCTGTGGTACACGTTTTTTTTCATCAACACATTCAGCCTATCACTGTTTTTATATCAAGGCCACTAGCAGCGCATTCCAATAAACCACAGAAGTTTTTCACTACATACATTTTTCCTTGCTCCAATGAATTTGCACCTGATTTTGTCTAAAACACTAAATTATTCAATTGATGAGAGGAAATGATTGCAAAATAATTAATTATGTGGGTCAGATCAGTTCAATGGAAATGTGAATTTGTAATCACTGATATCCCAGATAAATTCAGATAAATGAGACATACTGAAGACAATATAATATATTATAATTATAAACAACTTTTGAATAAACTCAATATAATTCATATACATATTATGAAATGAAAACAGGATATAACAAATTTTCCCAAATTACAAACCACTTTAAAGAGTACATCCGTGAAAAATAATAACAGTAATTCAGAGCTGAGCAGATCTCCAACAATAATTTGGACTAGAAATAATTATTTTTATTCAATCAGCACAGCATTTCGAAGTCGCCCCAGAGCTGCGTTGTGAACTCTGAAAATATAATATTTCTATAATATTTCAGTTCAACAGTTTCAGTTGGGTATCATTTCTTAGGGATTAGAAGGTATATAATTTATGAATTTATGATTTAGGTTTGTACTTCCAATAATCTTCAGAAAAACGAATATGTTGAGAATTATTTTCTATCTTTTCTTCTATAAGTTCTATAAGGGTACGTGGAATGTCACTAATTAGGCGATTAAGAGAGAAAAGAAGGCATATTTCATCTCAGTGTTCAACAAAAAACAACATCAAAGATCTCTGGAAAACCATAAAATCTAATGATTTTATACCCAATGAAGTTCACACCATTCCAGATAAATGATTTTTTGTTAACTCGATTCTTATTAATGAACCACCAACATAACTCATTCTTTCTATATGGACAATAAATTGATAGACTGACTTGAAATTTCAGGAAGTACATGATATGTTTGTTTTTTAAACAGTTTCTAAGATAGAAACAAATGCAATGGGATATGATTTTCTGAATATAAGAGTCACAAAATCGTGCTGTCCATTTATAATTCTATATACAAAGAATATTATGAATTTTTGTTTGATTAATGATATTTTTTTCACGGTATGGAAGAGAGTGGTTGTGAAAGTAATATAAAAAAAACGAATTCATTAGATTATAAAGATCTACGTGCCATTAGTTCATTATCGACTTTGTCGAAAGTTCTTGTTCTTAACTTTTGGTGTAGTAATGAATATTACTCGATTTTTTTCCCAACACCAAACCCTTATTTTTAACACCTCGACGGAGTTTCGATCACCAAGGGATCATCTTCAAAAGTAACACGTGTCGGGGTGTTAAAAATAAGGGTTTGGTGTTGGTAGAAACCTCCAGTAACATTCAAAAGTTCTTAAAAGAGCTATTGAAGTTCAGTTGAAAGAACATGTTTGCAATAACTGAATCCGTATTTCGTAAAGGACATAGTTGTGCAACTGCTTTGTTGCATGAAGTGGACGATACTATTAGAGCACGTGACGCAAACAATAATACAGTACTGATACTTCTTGATTTTTGAAGAGCGTTCGATACTATTTACTTCAATTTGATGTTATTAATTCTTGGCTATATAGGATTCTCAAAGAACGCTATAGTTATCAGTAATCACTATCTCACCGACCGTCAACAAAAGGTTACCGTAGAGGGAACCAGCTGAAAATATTTAAAGCTGATATGTGGGTTACCACAGGGTTCTATTTTTGGACCCATTTTGTTTGCCACCTACACATTTTAACTTGCTCAATTTTTATAATTTTGTAATATACATTTGTACGAAGACGACATCTAGCTGTAGTATAGTTTCTCACCGGAAATGATAGAAACGGGTAATTTTTGGAATTTGAAGAAGAGAAATAACATAAATTGAAGGATGCTGGCTGGTTAAATATGAACGCCAAGAGCGTGTTGGTTGCATGCTGCAACTTTGTTTTTCCAAGATAATTAATAGTGGAGTGCTGTCTTACTTACAAGAAAATGACATTCATAACTGATGTGTATAAAATCAATGTGAGGTATAAAGGCCGACTAACTCCCTTCACACAGAGTCCTTCAGAAAAAGTTTCAGATACCAGACTTTTTTAATACCAATTTAACACGACTTTTACTATCTTCGTACTATTAACGACCCAAGAGCGACCTATCTATTACAAATCTAAAAATAGTCATAATTTTTCAAGATAATTTTTCCTGTGGCGTGGGAATCGTCCAAAAAAAAAGAAAGCAATTTATTTCAAAATAAACTCTCTACTTTCTGACACAAACTTAGATTGTGGATACTCGAAGACGATTGTGGATACTAACAATCGAAACGTCGTGACATAACTTGGTTTGAAACCTCTTTAATTTTTTTCAATTTGTTTTTCATTTTTGCTAAT
>WOGN01004242.1:0-14320 GCA_015342105.1 Leptinotarsa texana
TGTTTGGTTGTAGCTTGTATGTTAAAAAAAATCAGTTTTTGTTTAATAAAATTTTTATTTTCGGTTAATCTTATTAATTTTGTAATTATTTTTTAGGGTTTTCAAATCAATTTATATTAGATTAGACAATGGAAGTCCGAACTGATGAAATATATTAATGTATGTCATAGGTATGGCATAAGTATATCAGTTGGGTTGATTAATGATTTAAATTTAGAAATAAACGAGATTGACAAACTTTCCACAGATAGTAACGAAAACTAAATGCAATTTGAGAAAGTTTTGAGACAAAAAAACAATTATCTTCTTTTTTGGACATCGAATATGGTGAAAACAACATTCAGTTAACAAAAGTATTCAAATTAATGAGAACTCATGGATATCACTTTATTGACGAATATAATGGTATTTGAGAAAAATATATTTGAAAGTATGTAAATTACAAATCACTTTTATATATCCAAATTTATATTTCAATTTCATTTGCCATTTATATTCAGAAGAAATTGTCACCATTTTGGCATGTGAACAAAGTCTTTATCATTCGCAGTTCACATATACTCTTATATAATCTTATTATACCGAAAATTTGTATGTAAATTAGAGTTTTGGAATATCAATTTGAAATTTATACAAATGACGTAAACGTCAATATCTCCTTTAATAAACATATCTGTTAACGAATTGGGAACTGTTGTAAATTTTAAAGATAATAATTTGAAATTCAAATTGATCATATGGACATAAAATATGTGTAGATAATGAGAATTGATAAGAAAAATCTTACAAACTGTTCTATTTTCAAGGTTAGTTTCATATGGCACGAAGAGGAATATGAAGAGATTTGTGTAGCTTCAGTCGCTTTCTATAAATTATGTACATAAGAAAAAGCCGTTAAATGAAAATATTGAAGTTCAGTATGAACATGAAAAGGCTTTAATATTCAATAACATAGCCCTAGAAAAACAATAGTCACATACCCTCATTGGACCAGAACCTGTCATTGGCATCGCTTTGGGCTTTGCCAAACAAACACTTAACACCTGGGTGGCAAGAAGAGTTATGGACTTCTGGAAGAATCTTCCAGGATTGGCTAACTTCAAGGCGTTTATTCACCCTTCGAAGCTTGATTCCAAACAGTTGTTGGACTTCAAGGGATGAACTACGATGTCTAACAGGCATTCTTACAGATCACTGTCATTTGAATCATCACATGCAGAGACTTGGACTGTCGGAAGACAGTGTTCGTCGCCTCTGTCTGGAAAATTATGAAACTGCAGAGCATATACTTTGTGCCTGCTCCGCTGGGGACCAAATCAGGTTTTTTGAGCTCGGCAGATCCGTACTCTCACCACTGACCAGAAAGACTACTTACCATACAAACTAATATAGTATACATATAAATCATATACAATACCTTAAATAATAAAATAGAACTGTTGTAGAAGATATTTTGAGTAGTTGTCTGATGATTACAAAACTTAATCAATGAATTCAACCAGCAAGTGAATGTAATGCGTTCAGAGAAATAATAAGCATTTACTTAGTTTTCAACATTCTTAACTGTTAAACCGAGAGAATCGAACGCATGTTTGCAATTCATTTCTCTTTTATACAAGACTAGTTACGTATTCACGAGAGAGTATTCATGATAATAAGATCCGACTCGAATAAAGTATTCAGAACAACTGAAAGGTTTGCTATGATATCATCAAATGTTATACACGAATACTGATTATTTCTAGGTTTTCCATCGTTCGAGGGTCGTTTTCTATGTATTGCGATGTACTCACAAAATGGGTTCGAGATTTTTTTATAATGTAATTGATGACTCCCAGGATTAAATCATGGCTAGGGTGTTTTTCACAGGCAAAAGTGATTCTATCAAAATGACTTTTCCCCCACCAGAACGAAAATACTGTTTTTTTGACGCACATTTAGCTAACCTTAGCCCCATCAGGAGTTGTAGTTATTTTTTGGTGCTTGATTCATTGATTTTTGAGTTATTGGCTACAAAAATATTATCGAATAATTTCATCTCGACTATATCTCTGAAATGAAATGACATATTTTGTGTATCTATTGAAAACACTGTTCCCTCACCAGAACAAGAATACTGTCTCTCGACACGCGTTCCGGCAACCAAGTTAGCATCATCAGGAGATGATTAAGACTATTACTACTACGAATGACTATGCTAATCTTTTTATTCGCATCTAGAGGGTCATTAAATTATTTCCTTGTACTGACTGATAGATCAGCTAGCCAACTGAAAGCAATATATGGTGTGTTCAAAATCAGTTTTCAAGGCTGAGAAATCCCTTTACGATTTCTTTGTGAAGACTCAGTTCACAATATGATATAACCTCGAATATGGTCATAATTCTTTTTTTTGTACTTCTAGGTTAGATATATTGGAAATTTGGACGTGATGAGATCAGATTCCCGAAATTACATTCCGGCATTTGAATATTTTACAAAACGTTTAAATAATAGCAACAATTATTTAATTTCCATCAATAAAAACATCACATTCTTCAGTGTATGTATTTTGAAGTTTCATTTTGGGCCACCCCGTAATTACAACAGGTATTAAACGTCTCGACCTACGCCCATGTGTGCCGCCAGTCGTTTTGGCACAGTAGGTGGTTCTTTTGTTTAGCATGCTGTTCGCTCTATTTTGCCATCTATAGTAGTAGTAATAGAGAGTTCATCTACCTATTCTTCGCTTTTTCTTACACCCTCGCAAATACAATTGTTTATATTTTAGGTTCGTCGTAACTCAAGAGTTATGTTTCTATGGTTTCAGCTTACCAGACCTGGTTTCTTCAGACCTTTGCACAAACTCTTTCCCAGGATAAAATATGTGTCCATAAAGTGCAATCTATCGGAACTTGTATATGTTGAAAGGTGCATTTTCCTTCTTGGAAGGTGCTGTTATTGGTTACAGTTATTAATTCATTTGAAAACAGTTTATTTATTTTTACTTGATACAAAAAGTGAGAAGGAAAAGGTGGTTTTAATTCAATAATCATTAAATGCATAAGTAGTCGTTATTTCTGTTGGATTCCTTCCTTCTGCTTGCATCAGAAATCGAACAGTCTGAAAACAAATGAAAAATTGATAAAACAAATTAAAAAAAAGAAGAAATCTGAGAAACAAGATATTTCATATCATGCAGTATATCTACTGCAAATTATTTTAGATATTAGAGACGTCAGTGTTTGCAGCAGTTTCATTCATTTCTGAAGTTTGACCAATCCGTAAAGCACAGAAACGTAATATTATCAGAAATCTAGGTCAAGTTTAGTTCTCAACAACTTTGCAGCCCACTTGGAGATGATCATGATAACCTCATTCATCTGCATTTATCTGGATAAATGCAAATCAACTCTCTTTTCCGTGTAATATCTTCTAGTCATAGTTGTCTCGTGCATTTGTGAGTGCAGATTATTATAATAATTATAATCTCAGAAATTGAATTCTTGAATTCACTTTGTAAATGGGAAACTATTGGGCAATAAATGCTTTATATCTCCCCCCCTTATTTTCATTTTGGTTAATGATTGCTTATCTGTTTATTACCTAAATCGGCGTCTATTAAACCTCTACAGATCAATCCATCCTGGATTAAATAAATCCAAAAAATTATAGTGCCCACAATCCTATTGGGTGATCATCCAGTAAACAACATATTCCTTGTTAGTATACGAGCGTGTCTGATATCACGATCTTGGTAATTGGAATCTTTTCAGTTTCTTTGTGGGTTTGGTTCAAATTACATAACAACTACAACATAAAACACAACTTTTTCGGTGATGAAATGAATTCGACATTTATACTCGCATTCAACCAGATATTGCCTGAGATCGAAGATAGTTTTGGTTGATGAATATTTTATAATTTGTGTAGGTAAGTACTAATAGTAGTTTTTTAATATGTTTAAATATAATACAGGCGTTCCATTTATCACGCAAAAAAACTTTCATACTGTGAACATGTGGTCTTCTATTAATTATTTAATTTTTTTAAATTTCAATATGGTTGTCTTTCAATCAATTTTCTAGGAATCCTAAATATCGAACTCTCAACTGTCTCGTCATATTTTTCATCTTGAATAATTCCTGATTGTGTTCGTAATAAATACAACATTAACATGGCTTTAAAGGTTTATTACTTGATGTGTAAATATTTTTGTAATTTCTGTACATCGTCTCTTGTCTTACATATTATCTAGCCTCTTTCATTGTTTATGTGTACGCAGTTAATCTAAAATGACTAACTACATTGCAAATTTTGAAAAAACTCACCCTTAACAGGTATATTAGGTAATGCAGGAAATCGTGGACTTTTTATTGTAAATCTTTAAGATTTGTGCAAGAAAGTTACTGACCTAGTCAATGAATAATGTGATAATGACAAAAAATGAGCATCCAAAGTAACCTAGAAAACAATACATTCTTCGGAATTGCACCGTCCTTCATTATTGGTGAACATATTTATAACAAAAAAATAACAAATTATTGAGCTGTTACGGGCCCATTTACAAATTTCCTAAATCTAGTTGAATTTCCTGTGACCGTTAAAAAAGGGCTTTGACCCCACTTGTTTCCTAACTGTACTTCGAATGTCCCGTTAGTTTCTTTGGCCATCGAACTAAAGGGACTTTCCCTAAGCTACTCTGGTGGCCAGATATAAAATTCTTTCATAATGGGCCGGTATTTGTTGTACCTGTACTACGTGGTTTTTGTTTATTTCAAATTGGTTGTGATTGTAGTGGTAAATGTAATTTGAATTCGTGTAATTCAGACGAGCGGCGGATAATTTAATAAGTTGAACACCGGATGTTCCATTGTCATGCGATTTCTGTTTCCTCTAGGGCATGATTAACTATGGCGGCCACCTCATCTGATACTTTTCACGGAAACCATTATGGAACTAGAAAGTCAATAATTTTATGTAAATTTTGGAAGTGACTGATATATCTGCTAGTGAGTGTTGTTTTACTCGAAATTCTACCGCATGAAAATACCTTAACCTACATGACATCTGCAATTCAATGTAGGGAGTTGTAAAAGTTTTTTCATAGATAACTTCCTAAGTAATGGAAATTTAAACAAAAACTTGACTATCGAAAAGTCGATTTGAATATCTACAGTCGCAGGTTTCAAGTAAGTATTTAACGCTTATAATAATTTCTCAAAAATGGTAACAATATATATTTTCGAAGTTGATCAAGTTTGACGAGCAATGCAGAAGAACGAAAATCTTTCGAACTTGATTTCAAACCACAGGTTATATAATTTATCAAGTATTCGAATTATATAGTGGATTACAAGATACCTACTTAATATTTTGTTTCTGGGCTATACACTTTATACAACAGAGACTGACATCTGTCGAATATAATACAACGCCCTTCGTGGTATTAGCCAGGGGGTAGTTGTTTTCGGATAGGTGTCAGTCCATTACCCTACAGTGTAGGGAGTTGAGACTGATCTGAACTAATGGTTCCTTTAGATGATTTAAGTATATCCACTGACTATATGTGAAATGTTTTCTTTCCTTACACAAGGAATTGGGCAAATTTTAGATATCCAGTGGTTACCTTGTTTACAGACAGATCGGGCAATGTTGTTTGTTGTCCGCTTCAGCCTAGTTCGAAGAATGATACTCTGAAGGAATTCGATTTTCAATTATCGGAAATCATCGACTTTATGTTGATGATAGACACTAGATAGAATTATTGGCACACATTCAGGCCGAAACCGGTCTGCAAGTGTGTTCCAATAATTGAAAATATATTGCGGCAGCTGTATCGCCAACAGTAGGAATAACTTCAGTGAAGAATCCTGCACTGGCACCTGTCGGATATAATCCAACGCCCTTCGTGTTATAAGCCAGGGGAGTAGTTGTATTCTGATAAATATCAGTCCATTGACCTACAGTGTAAGGAGTTGAGACTGTCCTGAACGAATTGTTCCTTTAAATGATTTAACAGACAGTTAAATCATATATTTGACTTTGACTCGAAAACATATTGGTCGTACGATTTTTAGAATTTGATACAAATAGTTAAGGTCTTTCATCCAAATACCAAAGACAACGCTCAACGTTTGCTCTGAAGTTTGCCGAATATATTAATTTTTTTTTAAATAGTTTGTCGGTACATTATTTTTGCATAAATAGAGTTGAACTGAATGTTTAACCCAAGTAAAAGTTTTTTGTATCTTATATACAATTTTTTTATTTTATTTTTATATTTATAATTTCAGATTCGTTATTTCCTGTCAAAACGGGGGTGAAAAATTTGTATTTCCTTGTTTTCTTTTGGATCTATTAACATGAATCGCTATAAGATCTTTTCATTTCAGCATTCTTCAATTATAAAATTATTAGAAAGGAATTTACTTTTGAAACCTTGTGGCTGTTTGTCATAAAACTGTATATTCAGAGTCTGAACAGTGAAGTCCTCCAAATATTTTAGCCTTGGGGTCTTCCACAATTTGTATCAATTCTAACTGTAACCAACCATGAAGCATTTCTCTGACTGTTTTGAATTAACTCTCAGATAGTTATCAGTTAATTTAGCATACGCATAAAGGCAACATATTCAAAAAAATCTCAAATTTTTGACATCAACTTTCCTTCCGTACTGTAAAAACTTTCTAGAACTTTATCTATCAAAGATTTTGATCGAGTTGACATGGTGCTTTGCTCTACTCACTCAATCGACCGCTATGTGAATCGGTGGTTCAAGTTGTAGGCCGGACGATCGATTTTCACTTGCTGTCGTCCAATTCGTGTTAGAAATCACACGTTAAAAGGTAAGACCTCGTTAGTAATATCCATTACTACACTAAAGGTTCCAAACAGTGCATCACAAGTAATATAATAATAATACGAGACTAATATTCGTTTTCAGCACGTTAAATCCAGACAAGATCATATATTTTCACGATTTCAACTTTGCCAAATTTTATCCATCACTGATATATTTCAAATCTTCAACCTTTCTTAATTTGTAGTATTAGGTTCCAATATTTTCAGTTCTATGTGGTTCAGATACGAATGCCAATATAAATCATCCGTCAGTTTATTGAAACATTTATCAATTTCTGATTTTCTTCATGTTTCTTCCAAGCCTTATCACTTACGCTAGTAATAAAATGAATTATTCAATGAAAAATATAAATATTTATAAGATATGGTGTTACATAAAAGTTGGCCATTCATTCAATGTGGTATGAGCAGAAATAATAACTCGATGAATAGCTGTCATTAATTAACATTGAATTTATTTTTCTTTTGCTGATAGATTTGTTTACTCAATAAAATTTTGAAAGGATAACCGCATTGAGAAGTGAAAGTAGGTAGTACCAAAAAGGAAAAATAAAGTTATCAAAAAGTTTGGTAACCAAATTAAAATAATAATTTTGAAACCTCACTGAACGTTTAATACTGTAGGTGATTGAATATTCTAGAGACTGTTTAAAAATGGTTTCCTTAAAAAATGAGGCTTTTATTTTATGAAAATAAAATTTTGACGGTATCTACCTACTTTTGCTAATTTAATGAAATGAAACTTCTCTACGTTGTGCTACTACCTAATTTGAAAATAATCCAACTGAACTTTACATAAATATGTTGATATATTTTAAGACAAATCTTGTCCTTGATAGTTCTACTTCAATTACAGATATCAATATCTATTTAATTTTAGTTTAACAATTTGTGTAAGAAACTAATTCTTCTAATAAAAACGCTCATTTGCCAAAAAAAAATCACTTACCCTTGAAATATAAATCATAAAATTTGGATTTCGATTCAGTTTTTTGAATCCATATCCATTCTTTTTTAAAGAAATTTTCTGGAAACATATATCCGTCATACACGAAACTCAATCGATCAAAATGCATGCAACATAATTTTTTAAATTTCACCTTTGATCAAATGCTTTGCTTAGCTGAAACAACATATACACTTCTCTTTGACTATAATGGAGTAATTACGTGCCAGTGTAGAGAACATTCATTGAAACAGAAGCCCCAGCATCAATACACAATAAGGAATACAGCAACAAAATTCCTTTAATTCATTAATTTTTTCGTTGTTCAACTGAAAAACACCAGTCATTCGAAATTTTACAACGTCTTTGTTCGGCGAATTTGTACTTAGAAAAATATAGCGTCATTTTACCAATAAAAATATTTCATTAATTAACGATATCGGTAAAATTATGTTTCTTGAACCAACTAATTCGCAGTTCTAAGAAACATATGGCAATACAAAGGAAAGTGTTATATTTCAATCAATAGTTTACACAGCGGTATAGCCGAGTTTTCACAGTAATTTAAGTATTATTTTCAGCTCCCAAGATATTTAATGGCTGCTCAAAGTTCATATACTGCAACTACTCATCGTAACATTTTCGTATACTGAAATATTCGAAATAATATTTGTTGAAAGGTTGAACAAACAACAGAAAGAACGGATATAAATGCGGTTACTGAGGGCATCTTATCGGAAAGGAAGATATCGAATTTGAAATATAAATTGGGATAGGCCTGCGAAAAGTAGTTTTGTATAAAATATCTAATAAAAATATATCATCTGATAAAATGATTATATATTTCCATGAGACCGTAGTGCTTATTTTTTATATTCTCGGCGTAATTGAACACTAACATCAAAGGTGAAATCTGTTTAACCATATTTATAAGCTATCGCAATTTTTTAACTATCGAAAATTTGAAAGAGCCTATCCATTTGTAACAAATGACCCGTAACGTAATAGCGAACACCTTACGTTACAAGCCAAACTACCTGTGTGGTGTTATTTCGTACCGCGTATTCCAATCTATATACTTACAACTAAATCTTATAACCAACTTAGATCTGGGCGCACCTTTACATTCATTAATGAATTCTTTGTATTGGTTATTGTGGTATATTGTTATTGTATCTGTCTTTTTATTTATATATTAATGACATAGATGTTCTACCTAAAATTATTTTAAAAAACTGCACCTAAACAACAGGCTGTTTGCCATGGAACATTGGTTGCTGTTTATAGATTTTATTTCACATTTTTGGATTCTTAAACTTTCAAATGCGTCCAAAAACCTGTTGTCATATACCGGTCTCAACAAATTTCTCATTTATTCTGTGACCGATGTTTTTAAGGTATGTTGAGCGAAAGACTCTAGTCTAGTAATAAGTATTATAAAAATGATTTGAAATCCCTGAAAAAAACCAATACAAATGAAAAATTAAAAGGAATAGCTGAAAATAACAATTACATTTAGCAAAAAACCTGAAATGAAATTACAGTGAAATCAAATACAAGCAAAAATAGAACAACAATTAAACAAAAAATAAAAAATTAAGAGATTCTAAGCCAAGTTACTTCCCGACGTTTCGATTGTTAGTATCCGCAATGACCCGAAGTCATCACCCGAAGACGATTATGGATACTAACAATTGAAACGTCGTGAAATTAACTTGGCTTGGAATCTCTTATTTTTTTTTGTTTGATTGTTCTATTTTTGACTTGTATTTTATTTCACTGTAATTTCATTTCAGAGTTTTTTTGATTGATATAATTGTTATTTACAGCTGTTTCTTTTAATTTCCAATTTATATTTGTTTTTTCAGTAATTTCAAATCATTTTATATAATATTAGACAATGGAAGTCCGAACTAATGAAATTCATCATGAAACATTGTCAATCACTATCAAACAAACGTTAAAAAAAGAAACATGTTTCATGTAGCGAGTCTTTACCAACATACCTACATTTAATTACTATCCTTACAGCTTATTTCGTACATCCTAGACTTTTCCGTCGGGTTTCGGGTTGCAAAAATCATGTATTTCTTGGTCACTTGCTTGTCATTTATATACGTATTTTTTTTAATGGAATTTCAATAGTTTTTACCTTTCATAGATTTTTTTCAATACTTTTTCAGCCGTGTACCGACGTCTTCGTGAAACAATCCGAAATGTATTAATTTCTTATTAATTGTGTGTCAGATCGGTAGACCAGAGCAAGTTTTTCAACAGGTGTGGTTTTTTATATCGTACAAAAGATTAAACTCCTATTCCATCAGAAACTGGTCTCGTTTTCTACTGATATTAGTTCTTCGATACAGGTAAACGGGTAAAGCGACGTTGCCACCTACCGCCGGCATTAGGAATTACGTTATTGTTATTATGTCGACCTCGTCCCACTTCACGGAACTTCAGGCCGTGTTCACACCGCTAGAATTGTTCCTACGAATCAGCCATGTGTAAAAAATTGGGATTTTTTTAACATTCGAACAATGACGAGTATAAAAAAACCATAAAACGATAAAAAAGCCTATCGTCTACAAGGATATTCGGGTGGTTGTTAGATATGACAGAAGAAATCATTGAACGTTCCTAGCACCAAAAGTAAGCTACGCAGCTCATTATTTTGTTCTGTGTTCAAAATTATGTATAATTTTTGTTATATCCCTACAACTGGATTTAACTATTTTTTTTAATTCATTAAATTTGGTAGGAACACGCCTTCTATGTTTAATAATTCGAACATTTTACTTTAGAGAAACTTTGAGTATCGACTTAAGAAAAACACAAATCAAAACATTCAAATGTTTGTTGTTCTTGTTACATTTATCTATTATAATATTCGTTTAGACAAATGTAAAAATAAGATGTTCGTAATTTCACACTAAACTCATTCATATACATCAATCAGGAGATCCAAGAGTTAGTCTAATTTCGTGTGGTGGGAATTCAATGATGAATTTTGAATGATGAACGTAATATTTCGTGGAGAAATACAAAATGTCATTATGATATTGCTTCTGTTTTCCTTGAGTTCTGTGACGAAGGTTCGAATAACACATTTCTTCCTATTCTATGAGAAACAGCGTAAACCCTAGAATTACTTTCAAATTTCACAATCTTGAAAAACTATTTGAATGATGAAAATAGGAAAAAACCATATTGAATAGTTATTTTGAAAATGAAATAAAGTCTTGTATGTCACTGCAATTGTTCAGAAAGCTATTTTGAAGTGTGGTAAATGTGATATACACATTCAAAAATAAATAATTATCACCAAGTTTGACCAAGTTTTGAAATTCTTATTTGGATTTTTTACATAAATACTTCGATATGGCGCTGCTTCACGAAAAAAACCTGGGAAATAACGCGTTGTCAAAACTGAGAAGTTTTGTTGATTGGGTTTGCAAGAGTGGTCTAATTATCTTATGAGCTTAAATTATGCATAAGTATAGTTTATTGAAAATTGTATCTAGAAAAACTTAAAAAAAAAACTGTTTAAAAATCTGTTTTAAAATCTGTTTTTCCGTTAATCAGCTGCCACCCCCATACGAACGACAACTCTCAGAAGTTGAGAAACTTGTGCGAGCTAAGGCCTAACGAGGTCTTACCTTTTAACGTGTGATTCCTAACACGGTATTATTTGTAGGTAATAGCTTTTTTCCACATTTTTGAAAATAACCCCACTTTAGGATATTTTTTTGTAATGATATTGAAATTTACTTGTGATGCACTGTTTCGAACCTTTATTGTAATAATTAATGAATATTACTGGAGTTTACTTCCAACACTAAACCGTTATTTTTAACTCCTCGACATCTTCCTCTTGAAGATGATCACTTGGTGATTGAAACACGTGTCGAGGTGTTGAAAAAATAACGGTTTGGTGTTGGAATTAAAGTCCAGTAATATTCATATTGAAATTTAATATATTATACGAATGAAGGGATAAAAAAAATCAACTGATACTGACTCTACTAGTCATACTGTACACGAAAACCGTGTCGAAAGTAAAATCTCAAAAATATAATATAAAGCAATTATAACTGTTGAATTATATTTCCTATTGTACAATACTCATTATTACATACAAACTGAATTTTGCCCTGACTGCATAAACTAAATGTGATTTATTTTTCATTGATTGGTAATAAAGACATTTATTATTATTATATGAATTGACGAGATGAGCGATGGATTTATCTGCCAGATATCAGTTTAATAGTTGAATCTTAAATGAAAAATAGACTCTGAAACTGAAAAATACTGAATATTATTGGGACCCTTTGTCAATAACTTTGAGTTACATATTGTTTTCATGACTTTCTATACTGTATGAATGTAACTCTACATACAACTATGTTTAATATTTATGTGTCAATATCTACAATTAGAGCAGCCAACGCAGCCATCTTGATATTATCTGATGAATTTAATGAAATAAAAGATATTGATTGATCTTTACCACATTTTTAATTTCATAACACAATACTGATGATCTATATACTGAAGATATCCTCGTGAAAATGAATCTACCTAAATCTGTGACCCAACAACTCTGATAGTATTCATGTAATTTAAACATATACTTTCTAAGTTGCATTTACATTATATATAAGCCTGATCCGTGTGATAAAACTTAATAAGTTTGCATGGATTAAATGAATAAATAAATAACAGATGATTGTCTGTACACCGTTTTCAAGTAGGTGAAACAGTCCTCAAGAAAGGCTTTTTTTATTCCCTGTATCCACTTCTACACATTTTTGGAGCACTATAGAAATGATCCTCGTTTACCATATATTTTTTCAAGTGATATCCAAGTTTCCAATGAACGAGAATGGGTTTATATTCTCTATTGTGATTGTCAGTACAAGTAATATTATCAATGTTCTCCTCTTTATGAAGACAAGGAAATTGATAATATTTCTATGGTACTACATAACTGGCCCCTTGCATAGCCGAATCAAATACATTTTGACTGGTAATTCTTAGCTGTGTAACTCCGTCTTTAGCCAACCAACCGCAGCAGGTGAATCACTGGACCCGACTTTTTGAAGTAAGTGGCAAGTGGTGTAATCTAGAATTTAATTAATTTTTTTCATTCCCGTTTCATCTCATTGCTTCAAAAATAATATGTCGATATTGTACCTATCCAAATTCATAATTCACAGTAATCTTATGTAATATCTTTCATATATGTTTGACGGTGGTTGACAATATTTCATGGCGAATTTCATCAGTTCGGATTTCCATTGTCTAATATGATATAAAATTATTTGAAATCCCTGAAAAAAATCAATAAAATTGTAATGAATAGCTGAAAATAACAATTAAATTGATCAGAAAAAAATCCTCAAATGAAATTACAATAAAATAAAATGTAAGCAACAATTGAATATTGAACAATGAAAAAGAAATAAAAACTGAAATATTTCAAGCCAAGTTACTTCACGACGTTTCGTTTGTTAATATCCACAATCGTCTTTGGGTGATCTTTATATATGCATGGTTGTCGTTTTTGCGAAAAAAGGCTCAAGATGAACCTGTTTCTAATAAATTCGTGATATACTTCAGTTTCTCCACTTGTTTATTTTATTACTCCTTATTTCTAGTGCTAATTCAGATTTTGGAAGACATGGTCAAATTCTTTGTAGTGTAGTGATCTCAAATCCGTTTTAATTGTTTTTTTTGCAAAACTGAAGGTCTTCCTTTTAACTTTGAACCAAGTGCTAAGCACTGTATTTTCTGAAATTGAAATTAATTTATATAAAATCAATTTTAACTAATTGACTAGTCATTAGCATAGCATGTAGTTGGTGATTTTCCGCAGAATAGAGATTTGAAGGTGTTCTGGAATTATCAGTGACCAGTTAGCATGCTTTTCCTAATTAGGATAAAGATTGGTGACGAGTTTTTTGTTCCCATTAAGATTCACTCTGTGTGCTCGATCAATTGTTATTATTTTTATACTAAATCTATTACTAAAATTCACCTTTATCGCCTTCTTACGTCAAAACGATATACGTTTACGATATACACTAAACCGTTATTAGATGGATAAATGTCGAAAGATCAAAGGAAATGTATTCTATTATTTTACTTGTACATAATATCTTAAAAATACAGAAACGAATGTAGAAAAAAAGGAATATCCTTTATTTTTAACTAGACGAAATACAGAATCCAGATTAACAATGAATCGAAAGGCAATATTTCAACATAATCAAAAATGATCGCAAGCTCTGGTGAACTCATTTTTATTTCTTTTTTAAAATGTAATACAGAGCTATATTTGTCACTTAAAACGGATTATCGTTTAATACAATTTTCTCATAACCATCCTGAAACTATGTAAAAAGAATATGAACGAAAGTGTATTCAATTCATTGTTTTTCACTCACTTTTACTGACCTGAAGACGCTTCGTATTAGAAGCGAAAGCTTGGAAAGTAGAGAAGAGCTTTGATTTTTTTGACTGAGAAAC
>WOGN01004243.1:0-14319 GCA_015342105.1 Leptinotarsa texana
TAAGTAGGCGCCATCTATGAAAGAATGAATAAAATTCTTGAAATATAGGAATCTAGAAGCTGACCTATTAAAAGGACAGTGGCATTATCTGGGTTAATAGATTTTTCGTAAGATATTTCCAAAATTATTCAGAAATTTCTCATTTGATATAATTGTTTTGTTTTGAAGTTATCAAATTTTACATACTTACACCATTATCAACCCTACCTTCAATCTAGGTTTTAAGCTTAGGAAAGAATAGTTTTATTTATTTATTACGACAACTCTCAAAAGTCGAATCTTGTGCGAGCTAAGGAGCTAATTTTCAAATTGTGACGGAGAAAGTGAAAATCGATCGTCTGGCCCCGCGGTTCGAACCATTGCACCGGTTCACACAGCGGTGGATTGAGTGAGTGGAGCAAACCACTTACGTTAACCTACCAGTCTACCGTCTCACCTGTCGTAAAATGAATTTTTACATCTCCCATTATTCTGAAGTAGACTTTCACGAAATTTTATTCGTCTACTGGCGTAGCTAGACAAGGCTACCTACACAGGCACTTAATTTGTTTTTAACAACGAGTAACTCCGAGAAGTAAAAAAAATAATCTGACTTTGCTGAAAAGGTATTCACATCACAGTAAATTTCCGAATAATTCATTTTGCTCTCCAAGATTATGAATATCAGTAAGTGGTATTTCATAAATAATAGATTTAAGGTGTCTCCAAAAAAGAAAGCTGATAGTTGAATACGGTGAATTTGTAAACCATTGAATTACTTCCGATTCTGAAACTAAATAACCGTTTCGTAAATGGTAAATGGAATGAAATTGAAACATCTAGATACACTCTATTTTCAATAAATAAAGGACAAATGATAGCATTTAAAATAATACCAGACTAAATATTACTTTTTAAAGATATTTTTGTATTTATATGAACTCGGTGGAAAATATGCGGGTTTTTATAAATCCGGTTCTGAAAATTTAACATTTTTGTGTTCACCGGTCTTTCTTGTCATTTCCTGGCGGTGGAAATTTTTGATTGACACCCTATATTAGTTCCCCAAGTTGAAACCGATCTCCCTGAGCTCCCTCTTATCGATATTAGATTTGGTGAAGTACGTTCGCATATTGTTTAGTTTCAAGTCACTTCCGGTTGCACCTGGAAATATAGTATACCCTATATTTCCAACATTTTCGTATTCCTGAGATATTTTCGAAAAAAAAATGTGACATTTCGAAAAATGTTCATGCCTTCTCCATTTTTTTTAACATTATGTGGCCATGATTGAACGTAAACTGATCTAAGTATCTCAGATCTCAGTAAATTGCCATTTCAAAGTTTCAGTGACAGGTATATGATGAATAGAAATGAGTTGGCAAAATCACCTTTTCGTTTCCATCGACCTTTTTTTTAAATTTCACCATCCATGATCTGAAGAAAATAAAGATTTTGATAACCATGACGTTATATCTTTTATTGCAGGAATATGTGAAAAATATAAGATAAGAACAGAATACCAAATACACTGAGCTCTATATTCACACATACAAAACCCAACAGCATATAATAAAGAATGAAAAATTTCATTTATAAGATGCCTTGTTCTTGTAGTAAGGAGTTGTATTGGTAAAATTTCAAGACCATTGAAAGTGCATGAGAATGGACATCCAAATCATCAGAAATAGACGATTAACGAAATCAAAATTGTTTTTTTTACAATCAGGCGGTGAACACCGAGTTGAATAGAACAAAACGAGAATGACAGCCAATGAATCTTACTTTCAAAGATAGAAGCTTAAAGATTCAGTGTATATTGTTATGCCTGGATAAGAGTGTATGTCTCTTCAGAAATGTATCCTACTTGTCTATCCGTCTTGAAGGAAGATAAAGTAAAGATAGTGCCGTATTTGTAACATAGTAATATCAGAGAACACCCTATACTACATCGAATGTTTTAGAAGTCAATCGAAAAAATTCTGTTTAATTTTGAAAACGATGGAAGATTTTAGTCTTCAAAACGTTAGGAATAAGTTTCCGATAGGGAACATTATTAAGTACTTTTCTCTTTGTGAAAAATCTTTGAATTTACACAGTACCTTTCGGAGTAAACTAAAAAGTTTACCTTATTCACATCTGAATACAATTTTCTTTGAAGATTTTCATTTTTTGAAATTATGGAAGGTGACAATACCCAAAAAAGTCGATGACACTCTAATTTCCTACCTGTCTTTTATTTTTTACAAGCTATTTCGGAAAAATTGATATTTTATTAGATCAAACAATACTAATTTTTTACAACTGGATTAGAAATAAGAACATGAAATGAGTATTCAGAAGAAAAATACTGTATAATGATTCATCCGAAAGTATGAACTTTCACGACTGGAGTTTACTGTGTTAGGTAAAGCTTTTTTTCTGGATTTGTTACTACTGCTTTAGATATTATCATTGGCAAAGCCATGCTCACCAGTGGTGCGTGGTGGTGGTATTGGTTGGATTGAATTTCAATATTTGTGTGATTAAGAATAGGTTTACCCAGATTTTAGTCTTCCCTTCTATTTTGTCTCTGTGTTCATGAATTTCTCTTGCCTTTCTTCATAATTTTGGATTTCTTTGAATGATATAATGTGAGTGCCTTCTTTGAGAGCATGTCGGTTGTATTCAGAGAGCAGGGTATCTATTCTTCTGTTCGCGGTTCCAGTGAAAATATGTCTCAGCTACAGGGGACCTGGTATACCCTCAGTGATGCTAAAGGCTGATAATTTTCGTTGGCATGAATATTGGTTTCACGTTGTGTTTTCCCTAAATTTTCCCAATCATGTTTGTAACGTTTTCTATCTAGGAAAGGAAAGCTTGTTCCTTAACAGGCCTATCTGGAGTTACTTAGCATTGTATGTCCCAGGTCGTATCGCTCGCTAGAAGTCTAGTTCGCTGTACCCTTTCCTTTGAAGTCATTTTTCAGATGAGACTCTCAGGTTCACAAAGGCATCGGTCCCGCTCCGAAGTTAGAATCATTTCTCTCTTGTGTCGAGGCTACTGGTTGGAGTTCATCTTCAGATACATATCTGAGTGCGTTGATTTTCTGTTCACAATATGAACCAATGTCCAACTTCCACGAATGTTCACAAGAGCATCTAAAAAGACGATGGTTCCCTGGGTTTCCCTTTCCATTGTGAATTAGATTTTACGGTTAACGGATCTCAGGTATGACAAAAATACGTTCAGTTCCTCTTCACCGTCCTGCCTAACCATGATCGACGAAACACAAGCACTACAGGGAAATCTTCAAGGCGCCCTAAGAGCGGTACCTGTGCGATTTGAATCGCTGGAGACATTTGGAAAAACGTTCTCAGGAATTTTATCTCACATAAACGCAGTTTTCCAAATGAAACCTCAATACGATGAGCAGTCACATTCCGTCGCGTATTTCTGATACGTACCGCTCTTGGTGGAATCAAATATGCCAAGTCACTTGAACACTTCCTGTAAAAGTATCTGTAGAAGACAGACAAATCTCCAACCTTTCTTCGATGGTCCAGACTATTAAGATTGCGTCTCCAATAAATTGTATAGCTGTTTTCTGGATGGAATCCAGCAGCTTCAGGTTATGCTTAGGAGTGGAGCTCCGTACTCTGATCTGAGCTTTATAAGGCATTACAAGTTGCTGGGGTGTGTACAGTTTTCTGGTTCGGAGCAGTGTTCCAAGCTTTTGAGAAGCGGCTTTCGAAATTCCTGCGACATAATTGTGCCAAGACATGTTGGCGTCCATTCTAACCCCAACAAACTTATCGAAGCAGGAAGTGGAATTGTTTGACCTGACATTATTACATCCGGGCAATGCCTGGGCTTTTATGGCATTGAATTGAACCTCGTTACTTTCACCACAATTCGAAATTACTTCTAGATCCTCATTAACTTATGCAACCTCCTGCTGCCGGTGAAGATGTGTCTCATGCATGTAATGCAGTCAACACTGTGGTTCCATGGCTGCTTGTTCTGGGGCTTGTTCAAACTTTTCCATTAAAATTTCACCAACACCGGAGTTAACGCGTTGTCCATTGGGGTACCATCCGTTTACTCGTGAAAAATACCGTCCAACTGTAAATACTTGGGTGATGAACAATGGGCGAACAGGGTGGAGATACTTCGCCAATTAACCGGAACTATCATGTAGGAGACCACGTGGAAGTTCACTAGTATGTTCCCTGAACTGAAGAAGAAATGTGCCGAGTCCTCAGTAAGTGACTCTGAGCGGATTTAAATTTTTTCGAATTGGCGAAGATCATATCACTCGAAAAATGATAATAAAATTATTATTCTTTAACGGAAAATGGCTTTCAACGATAAATCTGACATTTTCCATACCTGATATAATGACATTTTTTACTTCCGTTTATATCACCAATTTCTACTTTTTTTCTGGAAATAGTTTTCACACATCTCACTTGGAAACTTTGTAATACAAAACAAAATGTGCATAACACAAATGATCTCCGGTTGTACTTTGATCAGACCTATCCTTGAATTTCACTTATCGATGATTCCATAACTAGAAGTATTTTGCTATTAGTTGCTAAAAAGAAAGAAGCTCGTTCGTATTTTTGATCAAATCGATATTGCATTGCACCCTAAATATAGAATTTCCAATTTTAAAAGCTTCGTAATAAGGATGCAGAAATTTTACTAGTGGTAAGTACTTTTGAGCTACACAAGCTTGTAGTATTTTTTTAACTTGATGGTTTTATATGAAAAAGTGGCACTAGATTTAAGAAAGGATTGAAACTCACTCAATCCAATAGTAACAATTAGATACCAAATAATAGTTTCACGACAGTATAACACACATAACTATTGGCCATGGAAAGAAGGATTTCTGAACTGATACTAGTAAAACCACAGTTAACTCCTGTGTAAACACTATTCACCGTTATTAAGTCGGTCGAAAAACGCCAAACCTTTGGGAAAGAGTATTAGTGTTATAAAACCAGATTTGTTTTGTATGTTGTATAATTAACTAATTGTTGAACTTGTTAATTTAAAAAAGAAACGAAATGACTGGGATAAAGGTGAGATCTTGGTTCTTTCTTGACCTAATGAAAAAGGCAAGTGGTAGTTGATAATATGGGAAATAATTCGGATTGGGGGACCATTTTCTCATTTAGTAGAGCCAAAAATGGCTACCTACTTGAAAACTGACAAATTCATGCAGGCACCAAAACAAACACTGCTCAGACACACACCAGAACTACAACACTTCTTGACGCACTTTCCACTAACCAAGTTGGCGTCATCAGGATATGAACTATAGTATTATTAAGTATAGTAGTAACTACAGAAATAATTTTGTGAGAAGGAAATCAAAATTAATATTTTTTTCCTCGGGATTTTCAAAATCTGTAAGAATAAAAACTGTAATGGATGTTACCGTGTAAATCCAGTAACTTGTTATATTTAATAATTTTGATGTTTTTCAAAAAAGGATAAGAAATTGGACAGATACTTGACGTTTCGGGGACGAAAATTTGCCCCAGTCTTCAGTTTGTATTCTTATACGTGTGATAAATGTACTGAAACCAGCTCCTGGATCGTACTCCAGTTAAATTGAAACACACTAATATCAGAGAATATACAAAAGTCAATCATCAACATTGACATATTTCACACTTCTGAACTCCTTTGATCTCATTCGAAAATGTTTCAAAATAAAACGAATCGAACTGCAAGTTGTATTCGATATTTCCAAATTCTGAAGATGTAGACATATTTCGGCCTCCAAAACGTTGAGATGAATATCTTTCCAATTTCTTCGCAATTTTTTATAAGTGAAATTATCAAATAAGATCATTACCTTCAACTCGATGAAGTGATGAAAATGATGAAAAAATTGAAGGCTTGGCCACCAAAACAGATTTCTATAGCAATAAAATGCTTCTTTTCAAAATATATAAAACCGACAGACATGAAATCAATATCATGTGCCATTATCCTTGAATCGTACGGGACTCTTGGGCCTAGTTATGCATCATTCTCACAATCACTATTCAACCTCCTAAATAAATCAAACCAATAGGATGAAATACTAAAATATGATTATGACTGAATATTGGAACTCTGCAAAGGTGCTTTTAGAGAAATTTGCAGGTTCAATTTGATAGTATGATTATGTCAGTGGCTACATCCTAACTCAACTGAGACAACTCAAATGAATATGTGAATCAAATGAAACTGCCAATACAATGAACAGATACAAAAAACCGTATCGATAAAATTTTGAGGTATTATTTTCGATGAAATACTGATAAATAGTACATTTTTTTTCGTGATAAATAATTTGATTCCATGCAGTGCGTATATCTTTCAATCTAGTGTATCTTGTTAATCTCCTGATGACGAAAATGTTTCACTAGTTTCATGAACAAAGGAGCAGTATTTTATGGATCAAAATATCAAGATAGTAGGGATGGCGCCTCTCCAGACCGACTCCAGTCCTCAACTTTTCGTCATCACCCAGTCGACCAATCAGAAGCTACAGCTGCTGCGCACGGGAGCTTTTGATTGGCCCAGTGGCTAAGCCATAAGGAAACCCAAGTGACGGGGCGAAGTCGCCTAGTGAAGGGGGCCCAGGAACGAAGCCATAAGGGGCCCTAAAGTAGAGGGGATGAAGCACTGAGAGGACCCAAATGAAGGGAGCGGAGCGCGGTCTGAAGTGAGAACAATTTAAATATCCCGCTGATGACGAAAAGTGGACGGTCTGGAGAGGCGCTATACCTACTCGAGATACAAGTTTCTGAAATGATGATGATGATAGGAATGTATAAATAATATATGCTCAATCCGTAAAAATACTTTCCAGTGAGTGGATGCTAGAACATCAATCTCATTCCAACTCATGTTAAATGCTCGTAGAATTACCAAGGTCATTTAACTTTGAAATATCCTTCAGTAATATTCAATTTAATGTTTATAGCAGTCGTATCAAACTACTCAATGTAACATATGTGAGTTATATACTATTTTGACAATGTTGGAAACGAATCAATGAATTCAATTGTGCATTATTCTCATAAATTTGAATCAAAAGCAGGATGTGACCGTTTAATAACGCCATTTTGAATTCTGATTAAACCAAGCCCACCCAAACATTTCAACGCATAAACGCATGAAGATTAACTCAAAATTCATGTAATGGATCATTCTTTCTCAAATGATATTGTCATTTTAAAGACAATTAGTCATCTAATCAACTGTCGATATTGTTCATCTTCACGAGACAGTCTAGTATGTTTCTCTTAAAAATTATTGGACGAAGAAACACCGTGCATATTGCATATATTCGTTTCTAGATTGTATTGGTAAAGTAAAACAAAAAATATTGTGTTAATACTACTTATTATGATGAGGTACTATTTACGACTATTTAACTTGATTCGCTGAGTAAAGTCCTAAAAAGACCCACAAGTATTTTCCGTATTGGAATATTAAAGAGAAATTAAAGGTGAACATTTTTATTCCATTTATTTAATGGTATAGAATTCAGTCATATCAATGACATATATTTATCAGTGAAAATATTCAATTCATCACAAGAATGATACACAAGATCTAATTGGACGAACTTGATGACTATTCAGCGTTATGCAAGTCAGTAATGAATAAATGGACAGTGAAGTATAAGTGAATGAGTTCTCACATTACATTTCGAAATAATACCCTGAAATAAGACTATATAAAGTTACTCCTACATCTCGGCTTACATTAGTTTTTGAAGTTTTCACTGTCAATTTTTCCCTGAAACCTATTATACTCATGAAGTATCCTTTTTTCCCCAGATCGAAGAAAACAGAAGACAACTCGAATACTTGACGCAGTGGGAGAGTACCAGCAGTTTGGAGAGTGCTGGAACTTCTTCTTCGAAAGACAAATGGAAGCAAGGTGCCAGAAAGACCTTACTCCACTGGGTGTCCAACGCCCTACCAAGTGACTCAGGCATACAAATAAAAGATTTTGGTGCCAGCTGGAGAGATGGTATAGCCTTCCTCGCAATCATAGACGCTATCAAAAAGAATCTGGTCAATATTGCCGAAATGAAGAAAGCCTCCAACAGAGCGAGACTTGAAACAGCATTCGACGTCGCTGAAACCGAACTGGGCATTTCCAGATTGTTGGATCCGGAAGATGTGGACGTACCCAAGCCAGACGAAAAATCCATTATGACTTACGTAGCCCAGTTCTTGCACAAATATCCCGAGCCTAAGAGCACTGGTCCGGACGCCATAGCAGCCATTCAAGAGGAGTATGGTGACCTACTCTCTTGGTTGATACAGAAAACACAATATCTAGAACACTTGGAACAGACTAACTCGTTGCCTCCAAGTTACAACGAGTACTTGGCTTTCAAATCGGAGGTCGACGATAAAGAAAAAATGTACCGCAAGCTCAAACACCTTTTGGAATCTCAAAGCATCGTGTCCATAGCCAAGGAAAGCTGGATTGATATAAGCAAGCTTTGGAAACAACTTCAGGAACAGCTGTTGCACTGGCTGTGGTTCTTGGATTCGCTCCTACCGGGCGATTTCAAATTTGTCGGGGAATGGTTGGCAGCTGCTGAGAAACTTATTTACTTCGACGAAATTCCCTCGGCCATGAACGAAGAAACAGCCACTATAATCAGCAGAAAGCTCGAAGAGCACAAGGCTTTCTTCGCCGATATGCCGATGGTGCAGCAGAAATTTGCTCAAGCTTGTCAGAGCCCGCTGGCTAGAGAAGTGCCTTCTGAACAGTTGAATAATATGGCTGTTAGACTGAACGACGTTGGCGCTAAAGCTGTTCAACGTAGAGTTAGACTGAAATTTCTTGAACATAAGGTGAGTTAAATTTCGAAAATGGGAGATATGTCTGATCGGTTGTAAAATATTACTATCACGTTTCGTTGGTTGAATTTGATGATGGTGGTTGAAAAAAAATACGATATTGCAGTTGCTATTAGTACAATTATTATCACCACAGAAACTTTTTATCCAGATATGAAACATCATTTGGACAGAATGCCTGTCATTTCATCCAGCACCTTTGAGTTAAAATTATGTTAAATTTCAACTCTTCAATCAACATCTAAGTATTTCTGTTATTGCGTTGTTTTTTTAATTTTTTCTATTTATTTCAACTGCTCACACTTATTACAATGTCAACATAAACATAATCGATCAATTTATGAAGATACAAAAATCATACAAGGTCACCTTTTGAGTGACGCGATGTAGAAACACGGAATGGTTCGGGCTTTTCTAGACCGCTAATCGAGTTTAGATAATGAGTTTACTAAACACCTTTCTTACAAGTAGCTGCAAATTGTTTTTTCTTGGATGTTTTTGGTATCAACGGTGATGTCTCAAAGTAAACCATATTGTCTTCAACCCTGTTTTTCATACATCAACTATGGATGTATCTTAGCACAATCATGATACTGTAATAGCAAAAGAAACTTCTTGAAAATCAGAAATCCGAATTCAACTGAAATTGGTTCACATCACAGCAACTTCCAATAAGTACTTCAAAATGCTCAGAGATCAGACCTTCTCTGGATAATTGATCACTTATGTAATGTTCCGCCCCTAAGCTTATCCTGAGGTTGCTAGACTATATTCAGAAAAGACTGACTGGAGGTACACAAGCAAACTTTGAAGCCTGGAATATCGGAGAAAAGTTAAGGACTTTTTTCCCTGCAGAAAGTGTTCGACTGATTTAGCTCCGCACAGACAGATTGGATTTTTGCCGTGCTTGTGCATCACTATGGTGAAGTGGTAGCTAACTTGTGTCGTGTTTTATTGTCCAATTTCTATATCAAAAAATATAATTGCTCTTATAGAATTTGTCATTTTTTTCGATCAGGTTTGAAATAATATTTTCTGGTATCCAAATTTTGGAGTGGTGTAGTACACTTTATTTTTATAACCACGTTTTTCTAGTTTAATCCGAGAGCTAATAACAATTTTTTTCATATTTTCCACTGCCTAATCAACAATCCCATTTCAGTGTTGCCTTATTGCATTTTTGCAACTTACTGAGACCAAACTCAAGAACTGGACTGCTAAATATGGCCGTACAGATAGAGTTATCCAATTACTAGAACAGTACCGCAATTTCGTATCAAAAAATCACATTTTCCAAGAATTCAATAAAGCCTTCATCGATATGCAAGCGGTCATAGAAGAATACAAAAGAGACGGAAATATAGGTAAGTGAACAAATATGCGCCAATTGAAAGTAAATGAAACTAAATTATCTGTTAGTATGTACTATCGCTAGTCCGCTTATTGGTTTTTATTTCGAAGCGGGGAACTTGTGTGAAGCTTCATTGAACTTATTTCATCCAGAATCTTCTACTGGATTACAGTAAAAAAGTCAGTGGTAGTAACCCTTAAATATTATGCATTGAACTGATATATTGATGATCAGCTTAATGTTCTTGAGTCTTCATTGAAAGTGTAATATTGAATTGGAAGCCTGATGTGGAGAAATGGTACTATCAGTTCATATTCCTGAAGTATTTTAAATTCTTACAGTTCATTTCAATTTGTGAGGAAAATGAAATGCATCATATCCCCACCAAAATCATTCGTTTCGCTGTTACAATTTCACTTAATAATAGTTTGGATTGTCTGGCATGTATAATGAAATTACCACATGAATTTCACTAAGTTGGAGATTATTCAACTGAATGATTTGAATGTATATGAACTATTAAGGATTTCTACATATACACTCGTCTGA
This sequence comes from Leptinotarsa texana, assembly GCA_015342105.1. Taxonomy (NCBI): domain Eukaryota; kingdom Metazoa; phylum Arthropoda; class Insecta; order Coleoptera; family Chrysomelidae; genus Leptinotarsa; species Leptinotarsa texana. Next base: position 10,756 of record WOGN01004243.1, read on the forward strand.
TCTTCAGCTATAACAAAGTTTGGCATTAAGGAGATAGAAATTTCGTCCTTCATAATCAACGAGGAAATTGATAAAATATCAAAGCTTTCTATAATAATACCCAAGCTCTATCTAAACCCTTCAGTTCGATAATATAATTTACCTATAAAAAAATATGCATTCCCTGAAATTGCGATGTTTCTCCAGATGCATCTAACATATGAATTTAATTCTAGATAAATCAGATATCGCAGAAATTGACCTGTTCATGCGAGACATTGCCGAACGTTGGAAGAACGTTTCTATGGAACTCAGGTGTGTCCAAAGTATGCTGGAAGAAGTGGTTGCTTATTGGAGACGGTGGGACACATTGTCAGTTGACTTCGAGAAATGGTTGAAACAAGCTGAAAGTTCTATGAATCTACCAGAAGAAAGAAAAATGGAATTCTTTCAAGACATCAGTGTTTGGAGAGACAACTACCAACTACTAGGAGATACGGTTAGTTTTCTCATCGCTACGTGCGAGAGTCAAATAGCTCTCCAACTTAGAGACCAATACCAAGCGATGACGGAAAAATGGGACAAAATATATCCTCACGTCAACAAATACAGTCACGCCGGTGATATTTTGAGGAATCGCAAAGACTTCAGAGCTGGAGTCGAAGTTCTCTCAAACTGGCTCAGAAAAGCTGAAGATATTTTAAATACACCCAGCTTAGGTTCGATGGAAAGAATAAAACAGCACACCCAAAAACTCCTCAAGCTACAAGGAGAAGTCGAAGAAATCGAAAATCTATTCAAGAACATCAGCAAAGCCTTTCAGACGCTGATCCAAGATTTATCTAGAGAAGAAGTGGACAAGATGATGAACACGCTGAAGCAAGAAAAAGAAACGTTAGTGAGAGTGAGGGCTCTTATTCCATCTCAGATTCACTTGTTCAATCAACTATTAGTGCAGCAGGAATCCCTAGAAGCCGGGCAGAGGGAAATAAACGCATGGCTTGACAGCGCGGAGACGCTCCTCAGCAGCCTGAACCTCGAGGGAGACAAAGAGCAGTTGAAGGAACAGATTGACAAACTGAAACAGTTTTTCACCAGGACGCTGTACTACAGATCGATGTTGGACAGTAAAAACAAAGTTATGAACAACATCATCAAGTCGGTAGATCAAACCAAGAACACGGATGTAGCTCACATGACTGCGAAAATGGAACAACTCAATGACCGATTCGATTACGTAACACAGAACAGTCAGCTCTGGGAGCAGAAACTCCAGGAAGCAGTACGTTGTTGGTATAACTTCTCTGAATGCGAAAAGGTAATCGCAAACTGGCTCAACCAAGCCGAAAAGCTGACTCTGGAGAAGAGGATAGACAGCAAGGAAACTGTGGAGAAACACAAAAACTTTTTCCAGTCAGTAAACGAAAGATGGATCCACGATTTGGTCCAAAGCGCGCAGGATTTGTGCACGTGTCTGCCTAAAGAGCAACACGCTCCTATACTGGCATCGGTGGACCACCTGCAGCACAAATGGAAGGAAGTATTGTCTTTTGCTCCTTTACATCTAATGCGACTGGAGTTCAGACTGGATGAAACGACTTTCAACTACTACATTAAGGAAATCGAGAAAGAAATCACTAGCGAGCAAATGTCGTTTAGCAGACATGAAAACGTAGAAGCTATCCTCAAGAGAAACAAAGAATTTTTTTCCACTCGTGGTCCCCTGACGGAGACTCAACGTAGTCTAGATAATTTGATGAAGATTTCCGAAGTGTACACCAAGAACCACCCACAAGACCTTAGCGTGCAGGAAGCAGCTGAAAGAGCTCAGCAGCAATGGAAGAACGTCAGTACCAAAGTCGAGATGTTAGTGAGACAGCTGACCCAAATTCCCGAGAGGTGGCAAAGTTATCACGAAAAGTTCAACGAGCTCAGCAAGTGGATGGATGGAGTCGATGGCGCTTTGAAGAATATTTTGAACGACGTCAATTCTATGGAAGAGTTCGAACGCGAGAAGGCGGTGTTCCAGGTAAGTTGTAATATTTTGTGTTAACTGTTGTAACAGCTTATGGTTAATGATTATTTTTCTAATGTGCTGCTCTGTGGTCCAGTTGAAACAGCTTATGGTAATATTCATCTTACCACTGAATGTTAGAACGTTTGCTATATTTATTCTCACTTTTTTTCCCCATATTATGATGAAAAAATCATTCTAGTCATATGTTAGATTGTATTATTCGAAAGAATATGTTTATATTATAGTATCGCAGAAAATCACAAAGTAGTCATGCTTACGCACCAAAAAATAAATATAGTTTAAAAAACTAAAAAAGCACGCTTTCAAAGAACATCGAACTATAAAGTTGAAAATATTTTTTTTAATCAGCTTGAAACAATAACGAACGAAAAATAATAGTATTATTGTGAAAAAAGATTTTCAGTTTGATGTTCTTTAAAAGCGTGTTTTTTAGTTTTTTCAAATTTTATTTATTTTTTTACAGAATCACAATTTTGTAACCTGAATTAAGTTGTTTTTTGTAGTTACTAGTGATGGACATTCAAATATATAAAATATTAGGTATTATTTTTAGTGAATTTAATATAATACCAAAAAGTTTACAACAAAATTCACTAAATTATTTGCTATAAACTTCGAGTTCAAGCATTTGAATGCAGTATATACTTTATGGACATTGAAGTCTTTTCATATATGCAATTATGATGAGGAAAAAATATTTGTTATTCAAGTCAACAGTTTGGCAATACTTGAATCATTTGAAACATGTTCCTGTATACAAAGAAAACCTTATTATTTTGAAATGCAGTGTCCGCTAATGCTTTTGGGTTATTAGAAGTTTTTCATGTAAAAAGATGAAATATGTCGGATCAACGTTTGCCTTTGATTTCTGGGTTTTTTTGACCTTACTCAATAAAATTGAGTTCTAGTTTACTGCTACAAAAATGTCACTCATTGTGTAAAATATAGTGTAACATCAAAAATAAATTGAAAATTAAAAAAAACATTCAAAATCAAATTACTTACCGACATTTCGATTATTAGTGGATACTAACAATCGAAACGTCGTGAAATAGCTTGGTTTGAAATCTTTTTCAATTCATTTTTTATTTTTCGCAGGTTTTCGTTTCTATTCTTTTTTACATTATAGTTTCACACTGAAAAAATATAATAAAATAATAATCATCATAAAAACTCTCGGTTCCTCCAGTCTCCGCTCAGTAGACAGAAACCATCACCGTCAATTTTAGACTGAGTGATAGTAAAGTATATGAAACAACTGTATTTCATCAGTTCGGACTACCGGTGTGAAGTTAGCAGCCAAAGTCAGCAGCTCTTTTTCCGGAAATACCCGAATGGTCAGTAGCGTACCAAAATCGTGATGAAGTTTTACGTGAAAGCATATAGCTATATTGAATATTCAGTATCAATCTCTTCGGCCCCGTCCAAAGGGGGTTAAACACACCCTCGAAATGAAAAAAATTCTTGAAGTATGAAGGAAACGAAAAGCCCCTTTGAAATCAATACGAATGATTTGTGTCACTATATTCTTCACTCGGAATGAATGA
>WOGN01004244.1:0-14319 GCA_015342105.1 Leptinotarsa texana
TGATAACTACCCGTGAAAACTATCCATGGGTAGTTATCAGTGTAATGATGGTTTCATTGGTTATTTCGACACACATGACTAGAAATAGACAAATTTGATAGGATAATTTTTTTGGCAAAAAATTTTCAGTCATAATAAATGGTGACAATTTTGTATGCTTCACGATTCCCGAACAACTAGCTTCCATGTTGTATAGCTGTTTATTCAACGCGCTATTGAAGTAAACTGAAGAATATTTCAAATAACCCCCCTTAAAAGCCAAGAAGATCTTATTGATGTGTGCGATATGTCTGTTGATAGTATAATTTGAATGAATAGCTATTTATACCGCCTTAAAAAAACAATGTTTTTTCAATCCCTTTCAACTAAATACCTATTTTTTGGAGAATGTCTTGGTTACTACTGGACATATTTCAACATTTTATATAGTAGATTTAATATTTTGTTTGTTATGAATGATATTTTTCAAATTATTGAAGATTTGAAACGTCAGGAAGATGAAGAAAGAGGACAAGGATGATTACACTGACTTTTATCATTTCGTTCATTACATTCCTTCAGTAATAATTCAGATACAGTTTTGGTGCTTCTTTTTTATCAAACTAGGGTAATATAAGTTGAATTCAAAATTGAAAATTGTGGAGAGTGTGACAATAGACAAGACAAAAAAATCACTTCAAATCTTAGAATAGAAAAGCTTCACCACTCACTCAATTGACAAAATATGTTTCTAAAATATTGCCCTGTTTACTCAGTTGAAAAATTTAGTTGAAATTGAAGGTATTTTTCAACATAAATTAAGAAGGCAGCAAAATTACCCCGTGAAATCGAGGTTTCCACCGCGGGCCGTAAAGCACAGTTCGGAAATAATGAAACTTCAGCACTGACTCATTTTTCAATTTTTTTTTAAACTTTGTATACAGTTTGATATATACTTGAACTAATCAAGTACGTTGATATAAAAATGTATTATTGATTGTAGATTTATGGACCACATAATCAACAATAAATTTGATCCAACTGAAAAAAAACTCTTTTTCGTTATATCCGATAAAGTTTTTTACATTTCAGTAATGTTCTCAGTGCTTTCAACACATTATTTGGGATATTTCCATCTATGAAATATCATAGGTTGAATTCTGCCATTATATTTCGTTTTTTTTTGTCAATGGCAGGATCGGGTTAAAAAAATTCGAACGGTAATACAATTAGCAAAGGTCGTAAAATGTAATAAGAACCAGAATGTAACCAGAATGTGTTATAATCTACTGAAAATTATCAGAGGAGTTGAAATAAATGGTACTTTTGTCTGCCTCGTTAATATGATACTCATATCAATGAGGATGAAGCGGGAAAAAATAATTTTCACGTGATTTGTTATTTTTTATTCCACCCAAGAAATGAAGGTCACAATGATTTCTAGGGACTGGGACACGATGAAAAAAATGTTTCATGAAATGCTGTTCTGCTTTACTAAACAGAAATTAAAGGTTTGATCTTGAAACTCAACTTATATGTGCTCAACAATGAAATTAACGGCTTGGTATCCAAGTTCAATCCAATATTCAAATTGCTTATCATCCACGTAGAGAAGATGCACACTTTGTGCATGCCAGTTTAGGAAAGCAAATAATGGTGTACTTCGAAAACCTCATTTCTCATTGAAAATAACCCCTTTTTATGAAATACTCAAAGTATTAGTTGGTGCTTATTTTTATTTGATATGCGTATGTACTATAGAAACCTAGCTAGGTCACATCTCAAAACGCAGAAAAAAACACAATCAATGATCAAAGCCAGCATCTGTTTGCGTATGAAATTTTCATGTCGACGTCATAAATTTAATATGTAACATACACAGCTTCGCAGTGAAATTTGTAAATAAACATGGGGCGGTAGCCTTGTGGGTTGACTTGGGTAATTTGCTTCACTCACTCAATCCACCGTTGCGTGAGCTGGTGATTCGAACGGCAAAGTCGGACGATCGATTTTCATCTTCTATCGTCCACACGTTGAAAGGTAAGACCTTGAGAGTCTTTTTAGCTCGCACAATTTTCGACTTCTGAGATTTATGGTTCGTAGGGGGGCGAGAGCTGGTTAACGGAAAAATAGATTTCAACAGAGACTGAGTATGTCCAATAAATGAAGTTAGCCTTCACTCATGTGTACCCTAGCAACACTTTTTGTTTCTGAATGCAATGACGTTTCAGTTTAGACTTTTGACCAGTTCTCCCTCAATGATAATTAAAAATTTCACTAAAATCTGTACAAAATGTACAAGGTGTATAAATTATCTTTTCCACATTGACGAATACTGAGATTATAATGATAACCATATACGATTATTATAAAAATGAATGCCATAACTCAAAATCATAGCCACATAGAAAAATTACATATTTTTCTGTGCGTCCTCGTCTGTAATATTTAATTTACCTCAATTAAAATTTGTAATTTTAATTTGTTTCAATATTTTAATAATACAAGTTACAAAAAGTTTTGAAGCTTTATAACTTTCATTCAATTATATGCGAACGCTTTCAACGGCTGGTCGTGCTGTGTTCATCAAGGCTTCACTCAAACTGAACGTTTCAACTGGTTGTTTGTCCTTTTATGCGGTCTTTTCTAGGTTTACTGTTTTTAGGAGTGTGTATTGTTTTGTGTTATATATTGAATGTTAGGTCTTGTTGTGTTTTGATATGTATTTGTTTCTCGATAAGTGAATTATGACTGTTATATTTATTAATGTTTAAGTTTTCTCAGATGTCCATACGGATTCCCTTATTGACTTGTTTTATGAGTTTTATGAGTTTTATGTTCTCTGGCAGAGGGAAATTTCAAAAAATTCTGTATCGACCAAACCAAGAAAAAACTGATCCACAGGTACGACGAGCACAAAAAGGCATATAAACCCAATAATGTATAAATCATACCTCGCAACGCACACAATACAAAACAAAATTGTTTGTAAAATTTGTCCTGGAAATGATAATATGTGCTGGACATGTAGTTGCTGATGAGGTTGATCGTATCTTGTGGAATTTGATGTTTCGTTTTGAGAAGGGACAAAGATTCGGATACTGGGATGCTTGTGAAAAGGGTTGCTACCTCAAAGCTGATGAGGATGTCTGTTTGTTGGATATTGGAGTACTGCATCCAACGACAACAAACACAAACCCCACCCCACATGTTACCTGAGGAACAGACCAACCAGACAAAACCTTTTCTCCACTACATCCATGGAGTTACTGACAACGTGAGCCGAATTCTGAAGAAACATGAAGTGAAGACAGTTTTCAAAGCCAACAACCAAATCTCCACTATGTTAAGAACACCCAAGGACACGATACGCAATGAAGCACAGGTCATATACGAAATATCATGTTCTAACTGCCCAAGAAATTACATCGGCCAATAGAAGAATTTCCAACAGAGCCTATGAACATGAACTAGCTGTTTGCGAATCACATCCAGCATCATCTCTCTTCAAACACCTCCAGAAAACATGCCACACAATAAGCTTCGAAAACACCAAGACCATTGCTACGGAGAAAAATCTTCAGGCTAAGATAATTCAAGAAGCAATCGAAATTGAAAAACGTCCCAACTGCCTTAACAAGCGAGATGATTCGCAGAGACTACCACAAACATGGAGGACATTGTTGTCACGCACGATACCTGAAAATAACTCAGGTACTTGGTCAGGCAGACAGAATACCTGGCACAACAATATAAATATGGGCCCCGAACAACAGAGTGACCAGTACGAACTGAAATATTATATACAGAATGAAGTTAATGTCTTGAGGAGATGAAGTACATTCATTTTTTAATCTTTATTGTGGATATTTTTCCATTTTTTTTCATACACAACCCCTAACTTTAACAACGAAATATGTATGACATAATTTCATCAATAGACGAAACATACAGTTTTATCCACATATTTCACAAATATCACCCATAGTATGAAGAAAAAGTACATACATATTTTATATTAAAATAAATTTTATCCATTCCGGTACTTGTCCCTATAGGCCGCTGTAAACTTCGTTAAATGAAGTACAGTTTCAAAAATAAACACATGTAAAGATTCATATTACTTTCCCTTGCGATAAGACAATTTACTGTAACCATTTCATGAACTATAAATTTTCCTTAATGTGTTATCACGTTGTGAACCATTCTGAACTGAAGGCATTAGGATGAAATTTCCACAGCTGTAATTTTGAACCAATCAAAATTTGTTATTTTGACAAATCACCATGGCAAAGGATGTATTTTAGTGGAAATTTTTTCTCGTGGGATACCCAACAGAGAATTATACTGGAAATTTTTTGACGTTTACAATAACAGACCATTTTTGACAGATTGGTTTTTATTTGTTCATATGATATTTAGTTTTGATACATCTCAATTACAAAGCTTAGAGGTTTTCTTCATTCTTCGGACACATTCTTTATTCTTAATGGCAAAAATGCAGGACTTTGAATGTTTTCAATCACTTAGTATGCAAATTTTCAAAATAATCATGAGCTCAAAAAAAAATTCCGGAAATAATTTGATCTCTAGTGATATTACTAGTGAAAATCATTTACTTCAATACAGTCATACCTACATTTTTGACAGTTATCAAATGATTATCTTAAAATACAGCATGGGCTATTGTGTATTATTTATCTATGAGAAGTGCGAGTACGTAGTAGATATGTAACACTCCACACAGTAAATCAAATCATAAATTGGTAATTTCATGACAGTTGTCAATACATCTTTTGAATATTCATAACACAGTAATTCATGAAAAATATTAAACCCATGATCTTGAAATGAATAGATGAAGGGATTGTGATGAATTTCTGATTCCGCATCTGAACCAAGATGCCTTAAAATTTGTCAAAATAATTTCACCTGCACATATATTAACTTTCCTCTAGTTCTGGTGAGGCATCCGATCTAATTATTTTACTCACTAGAAATTAGAACAATTTCCTCTCTCTCGACATGGCCCCAGTGAAATCATGCTCGCGGTACACATACGAGTATTAACGAAAATGAATAAGAACAAAAAGCACGAAATAAGAAACAAATCTCATCACAGAATACTCAAAATCATTTCCTTACAATCAAATTCAAAAATAATAGGTCTATCAGAGAACGCAATGCCCGACAAATGAAATATAATTCAATAATCTCAGTCCTTGGTGGCTAATAACACTCATCGAGATCGTAATTTCAATGAAAGTACGTGAACTACATGAGAACATCATGTCGGACTGAATCGCATGGTCTGCGTAGGCTGGACTGACCGACAACGACAACGATTATGCAGACCAGAAAGTGGTCACTGTGATTTAGAATTTTGATGATTGTTTTGTAATATATGTGTATGTGAACAGTACAAGTACCTCAATGAAAGTATTGTAATATTTCGATAGAGCTGAAGGAAAAAATTTCGTTCCATCTGATACCATATATTCACTTTAGTATTTTCTTTGAGGTCAATATTTTATGTTATGTAATTTTTAAAATCATGAAAACGGAATTTGAACACAGTGCTGGCCTTCAAGAAAAACTAATTCAACAGAACGATTCAAGAAAATTTAAACAATAACCAGCTGGAAAAACTCTACATAATTATTAATAATCATCTTTAATCGAAAGTTCCTCTTCAAAAATATAAATGTTATGAATTACATCTAAGGTACTCTTGAAACATATTTCTGTTGCAGAGTTATTGGAAACTTAGCAACTCAACTGTTTGGACAAAAGGAGTTGAGTCACATTTTGCGTATAAGCAGTCTGTAAAGTTTTTCTATATAGTTACTTTACAATATATATGTTGAAGACGGAGATATCTTAGTAATGAAATACTAATCGAAAACAATTTTTCTGCAGTGTACTTTTTGTACCCTTGAAAGTATAGGTGCACTTTGGAGATATGGCGTATTTGTACCAGGGAGAAAATATGACTTTAACATGTTTTCCATCGAGATTCTTTGAAGACTTGTTTTGTGTGTATTTTGTGTTCGCAAAAAAAGTAACTCCTTTCCTTTCAGTTGAATAACAAAGATATGTTTCGACCCGAAATAACCATTGCCCATTATGATTTGCAAGAATGAATTCAATTCATTTAATTCAAATACCTAATCCATATGGAGACTGAAGTACCTGGAGAAAAGAGTTTTTCGATACTTTCTCTTATTTGTCATACTTCAAAATATCTTCTAAGAACAATTTACGCATTTTCCTCGATAGATTTCATATGCTGATTGAAAACAAAAATAGTTTAACAAACTGAAACGAATATCATTACCAGAAACCACAACTATTGTGTCTTCGGAGAGGCATCGAACAGATCAAACTTTACATGTTAGCAAGTCACAGAAAAAGGAAATCAGGGTCAGTGTCGCAATTATTGCCTTTTCAATTGAAAACTCGTCACCATTTCTGTCCTTATCAAGCCTGCATAATTGAACTTATGATCTGCAATGCCTGTTATCAAAAGAGTTCCGGAAAAGAATTGAAAAAATAACTTTATGTTATCATTTCGTATGTGTTGATAGTTTGTGGCTTTGTTTTGGTTTGTGTTTTAGAATATTCCTGAAAACAATTTTATAATAAGCACAGTATTGCCACGAAAACTCAAGTATTTTCATATAATTAATTTAAAATTTCCATTATTGGCATATGAACAGCCAGAAGCGTAATGAATATAACTGGAGTTTTTTCCCAACACTAAATCGTTATTTCAACACCTCGACGCGTGTTTCGATCATCAAGTGATTATCTTCAAGAGGAAGTTTGATCTTCTTCTGAGAGATGATCACTTGGTGATCGAAAACCGTGTCGAGGTATTAAAATATCGTTTTGGTGTTGGGAAAAATCTCCAGTAATATTCATTACTACACCATAGGTTCTAAACAGTGCTTCACAACTTTTACTGCACAATCGCTAATAAACTCAGTACACATATTTCTCCACCGTACGATCCACTAATACACCTTGAAAACTTATCAATTAAGGAATCTTTTATACTGCAAAATTCTAATGTTTATGAGCTTGCAGAAGTGATCAAAGACATAAAAAATAAAAAAGCAGTAGGTATTAATAACATCTCAATTAAAACTTTTCAAAATCTCCCAATTGAAGCCCTTGAAACTCTTGTGTTACTGATAAACTTCCGATTCCATAGTTGGGTGTTCCCATTTTTCTTAAAATTATCGGTAGTCATTCCTTTACACAAAGATGGCGATCTTGAAGACCCTTCAAACTATCCCTTATACCAACGTTGGCAAAAATTATCGAAAAATTCGTCAAAAAAGGCTCAATGAGTTTCTTGTAACTCACAAAGTAATTAATGAAAATTAATTCGGCTTCCAAACCAATAAAAACACCCATGACGCAATTTTTAATTTTCTGTATGAGGTATATGCAATTATTAACATTGGAAATGTAGCCGCGGCAGTCTTCTGCAATTTTGCGAAAGCGTTCGACTGTGTTAACCACAATTTACTCCTGCATAAGTTGTATTATTGTGGTTGTAGAGGAAAAACGCTCGAGTGGTTTCAGTCATATTCAACATGTCAGATGGTTAGATGGTGAGGACAAATGAACTATCAAAAAACTAAAAATCAATTCAGGTGTACCACAAGGTTCAGTACTAGGCTCGATCCTCTTTCTTGTATATATTAATGACTTATTGACTATAGATGTATCTGGCAAACAAACTCTTTTTGCAGACGATACCACAATTTTGTGGCATAGTGTATCAGTGGATAATCTTCATGATCAAATATGATCTCTTTCAAATGTAATCTTGACAATTTTCCCTTGGCTAACGGAACTATTGAAAATAAAGATTGCGCTAGGTTTCTAGGACTTTATATAGACAAAGGTCTGAAATTCGGAAACCATATAAAAAAACTGAGGGCTACACTTATCTCGGGGTGCTATGCACTTAGAGTTATATCTAGAGAACTTGGAAGCTCTACAGCAAGAACTGCATATCACACTATGACAGAGACGCGCCTGAGATACGGTATAGCTTTTTGGGGGGTGTGCAGTTCCCACCTTCCTAATTCTATTTTAAAATTACAAAAAAGAGCATTCAGACACATATACAAGATAAATCCACGTGAATCATGCAAGCTAATATTAAAAAAAAACGAATATTAACAGTGGTAGCACTCTTTATTTTGGAAACTGTGTATCTCGTTAGAAACCATATATTGCGATATAACAACAATTATTTCCATTACAACCCCCTCATGAGTAACAAAAATAACCTGAAACTGCCTACCCCCTCCTCCGCATTAATCAAGGATTCTTTTTTATAACGGTGTTAAAATGTACAATCACCTGCCTGAATGTCTCAAAGAAGCAAATCTGAACATTGAATACTTCCGAAAAGACATTAAAGGGGTTTTAATCAGCAGGCCCTATTATAGCTTGCAGTAATTTTACAATGATCATCTCTAATTGATACTTTTTGTTTATTTTACTTATAGTATGTATTCGTACATGTGCTAGCGTAGTTTCGCATACATTTATTTATTTACTTTGTACTATATGTTTGTATGTACCTATAACAAAAATCTTACTGAGAAAGATTTGTTAATGTTGTTTTTAGTTTTGATGTTTTTTGTGAGTTCGTTTCTGTAAGCCAGAGAGCTTCGCCTGGGCCGTTTTCTGTAAAGCCTTCGGTCACCAAGCAATTACGCCATAAGTGATCATTAGTCTGACAATCATAACATGAATCAAATGGATTTGTTTGGTACCTAAACCCCAATTTTCACCACCAATCTTTCGACATGTCCATAGGAACAGTCTGCCTTTGTGTAAACCTTTTTCCAAGTGAGCGTTCCATGTGAGTTTTTTATCAAGGACAATGCCAAGATATTTCACCTCCGTTCCAAATGGAATGACCTCACCATTCAGGGAAAGTGGCGTTATCCTCCAAAGTTCTCCTCCTCGTGAAGGGGATTATCACAGTTTTGCTGGGGGTTGATAGACATCTGCTCCCTCAGGCACCAACTGTGAACAACGTCCATCGTACTTTGAAGGATATTACAAGCTACCCTTTTCGACATGAACGTTGCCAAGATGACAAGATCATCTGCATATTCTTCTGTCGAGGGCATCAAACCAACCATCCATCAGGAACGACCACAAAAGGGGAAATAGTACCCCACCTTGAGGGCATCCTCTGGTGACCCTGAACCTAATAGCTTCACCTTGAAAAGTCGTAATTGCAGTTCTGTTCACCAGCAGGATATAGATCCAGCGAGTTATGGTTATAGATAGATAGATAGATAGATAGATAGATGAATAGATAGATAGATAGATAGCACTTTATTTCCACAAGGTGTACATCCAATTATAGGAAATTTTAAAGAAAATATACTAAAAAATATGATATAAATAATATAAATCAAATAGTATAATTACATTCAATTGACATATTATAAATTAATTAGCGTTCACAAGGCTGACATAAAACAAATGAAAGTTATATAAAAAAACTATAAATGAAATGTTCTATGTAAGATACAGTCCTTGATAAAGTTCAAAGAGTTTTCAATAATGTCACACATGTTACATACTAAATTCAAATTATAACACATTAAAGTTACTGGTGCTTTGTAGGAGCGGAGTACATGAGATGTTATTATTTATTAAATTATATAGAAATGTGACCGTAATAAGAATTCTAAGTGTATTCAGTGATATAATATTGAATTGGTTCAAAAGAATGGAACAATCAATTCTCCTTTGGGAGTATATACCTGTAGTGCGAAAAGACAAGAATTTCAAGAACTTTCTTTGGACAGCTTCAATTTGCTGTATGTAGGAATTATAAATGGAATACCAGATCATCGCCCCATATTTCAGTTTGGACCTCACATAAGCAAAGAATAGCGTGATTGTCACCTTAGTATTCTAAATTCTCTGGTGTTCCTCATTATGAACCCCAACAGTTTCGTCCATATGTGAAACGAAAGTGAATTTCTGATCAAAATTAATGCCAAGGTCTTTCATTTAATTAACTCGACTTATGGTATTGGTATCAATTTCGTAAGTAAATTGTAGTAAATGATTGGAACACAAATCATATATCAGATCTAATTCATTCTGTAACTCTAAGCAGTCTCCATAATTTTTTATCACCTTTTCTATCACCTATTTTAAGGTCATCAGTGTAGAGCAGTTTTGAATTGTTTATTATTTTAGTTGAATCATTAATGAAAATCAAGAACAAATGAGGTCCCAAATTCGAGCCTTGGGGCACCCCGGAACTGGGAGTATATAAAGCAAATTTGAAGCCTTCATACTCTATATACTGTTTCCTATCGATTAGATAGTTTGACATGAGTTTCACCAATTTTCCTGAAAAACCAAATTCTGAGAGACGCTTGAGAAGAATGAAAAAATCTATTTGATCAAGAGCTTTTTGCATGTCTATATAAATAGCGGCAACCTGCAGTTTCCTATTCAAGGCTTCAAAGACACATTGTGAAAGACATGCAAGATTAGTTAAACACGACTTGTTTTCTACAAACCCATGCTGATCATCTGATATGATATTTCGTATTGGACTGTAAATATAAGAGTATAATATTATTTCAAATAATTCGGAGAAATTGCTCAATATTGAAATGACTCTATAGTTTTTTATTGATGTAATACCACCCTTTTTAAAAATTGGGCATACTCTAGCATTTTCCTCACAAGTTTTCCAACAAAGAGTGTATATATGAAGTAGGAGTCTCAGTAAAGGGTAAATACAATCTTCAACTACGAAACTCGGTATTTGATCAGGACCGACAATTAGTTTATTTTTCAGTTTTCTCGCAGCTTCGATAACATCTACTTCATTCACCTGATCAATAATTATTGTTGGTAAATTATTTGTACAGTTATCAAGGGTATTGCATGAAGAGACATCAGATATAATATAAACACTTTTAAAGAAGTTTGCAAATGCATCCATAATTTCCTGCGATTTGGTATAAGGTTTAGTTTCATCTTTCATAACTCCGGGAATTTTCTTGTTACCTCTTTTGTTCTGCCTGAAATTCCAAAATGCACTTGGGTCTTCGTTGATTTTGCGTTCACTTTCATTAAGAAAGTGTTTATGAGCATTATTTGTTCTTTTACTTCACTTCTCAACGTAATAAATTGATGATGAAGGTGGAGAAGAAGAAGAGAACCAAAACCTCCCTTTCGCCAAAAAACAATATCTTCTAAAAATATACCAATTCCAATTCAAATATTGTTCGTCATTATTCAAGATGGCATCCTTCAAGACTTAACCCAACAGCTTCACCAAGAACTTCTGGTAGGAATAAAAACTCCAAAGTGGTGTCAGGGATGAACGTTTAGGGACCCAACGAAGGATTCACATCATCCTCATCCCTAAAATATGTTGTACCATCGATTACAGTGTTTGAAGATACTTTATATTTATGATAAGAACTTAATGGAGACTTTTTATAATTTTATTTCTAGTAAAAAAATATAACAACTGAACTTGACAATATATATCAACATACAACCATAGAAACATCGAATTAAAAATATATAAATATAATGTGACTCAAATTCATTCTTGTTGTTAATCTCCAACACCCCTTCTCAACAATAATTAATTTTCTGTCTTCAATCCAAACTTCTTGATATTTCATCAGTTCGGACTTCCATTCTCTAATCTAATATAAATTGATTTGAAAATCCTGAAAAAAACAATTAGAAAATTAATAAGATTAACCGAAAATAATAATTTCATTAAACAAAAACTGAAATTACAAAGAATTAACATACAAGCTACAACCAAACAAATAAAAATTGAAACATTAATAAAAGCTGAAAAATTAAAATTAAAAATTATCAATAACGAAATGAAAACAAATTGAAAAAAGTAAAAGATTTCAAACCAAGTTATGTCACAACGTTTCGATTGTTAGTATCCACAATCGTCTTCAGGTGATAACTGAAGTTATCACCCGAAGTGGTTCTGTCAAGAAGTCTATATGCTTTGGAACCAGCTTCGTAACCAACTAATACGAATTTCTTTGTCTTTTCACTTAATTTATGGCGTTCTTCTTCAGGAATATGTGCATAAACAATACTGCCAAAGGTTTTGATGTGATTTACATTTGGTTTTTTCCCGTGCCATATTTCAAAGGGAATCCTGTTGGTTGACCTTGTCAGAACCAAAATTTCAAGTAAATTTGCTGTC
Source organism: Leptinotarsa texana (assembly GCA_015342105.1). Classification (NCBI taxonomy): domain Eukaryota; kingdom Metazoa; phylum Arthropoda; class Insecta; order Coleoptera; family Chrysomelidae; genus Leptinotarsa; species Leptinotarsa texana. The sequence goes on from WOGN01004244.1 coordinate 12,242, forward strand.
ATGGTTGCTTCGCCCCAATAAGTATTTGGTAGATCAGCATCACTTAACATGCATCTGACCATCTCTGGTTAAATATCTTTTCTTTTTTTCAGCTACACCATTCTGCTGACTTGAATATGGCGCCATGAGTTGCATTTCTATAATTTCATTTGTCAGGAAATTCCTAACTTCTGTGTTCATATACTCGCCTCCTTCTGACGTAATCTTGAAGTTTCTCTGATACTTCGGATTTCTGATTCAAAAGATAAATAATAGAATATATACTATAATCGTCTATGAAGGTGAGTATATACTTCTTTCCTCCAGGAGTTATAGTACGCATGGGACCACAAACATCAGTATGCACCAAATCCAATACTTTGGGTAAATTTTGTCAAAGATTTCTTTGGGAATGATTTTTTTGACAGTTTACCTTTAATGCAAGTTTCACATGTCAATAAACGTCCACAATTCTTGATTTTCATTCAATTCACCTTGTTTTTATTTGTAATTTCTCGTATAATTGTAGGCCAAACCTTTTGTGCCATAAATGAATGCAGCCATCATTACAGCCTTCCCATACAGTCATTGCTGAATTATACTGATTTAGTTTATATAAATTACCAACCAGCGTTCCTTGAGCAACAACTTTATTGTTTGATTTGATGAAACAATGCTGCTTATCAAATTCGACTTTGAATCCAAGAAGTGTTAATTTCTTGACCGAAACTAAACTTGTACCGAGCTTGGGTACATAAAGGGTGTCCTTCACTATGATTTCTGTTTTCTTATTATCATCCAGAATACAAGTTAACTGTCCAGTTCCTACACTATAATAATGAACTTTGCTACAGACGGCTAATTCAACTTCACTCAGCGAATTCTTGAAATGCTTAAAAAAATCCTTATTGTTTGTCATATGACTACTTGCTCCAGAGTCGATATACCATTCATGAGCTTGAGCTTTATCACTAACGTTAAAGCAAACATAAGTGTTTTCGTCAGTTTCTTAATTATCTGTAGAAACTACATTGGCTGTATTTGATTTTCTTTTCGATTTCTTATAATAAAAACAATCTTTCTTCAAATGTCCCATTTTCTCACATATCACATTTTTCGAGTTGCAGTGCTCGAAGGCCTTTTAAACAGATCTTTTCTTGTAAACTTTTAGAGCTAGTTCACTAGTTGTTGTGTAATTCTCCTTCCGCCAATGATACTCCTGTACCAATTTTATTACCATTTCTAGAGTCAGATCACACTCTGCCCTTCTTTTTAATGCTGTTACCAGATTTATATCGCTTTCCGGGAGACTGCATAAAATGCTAATTGAAGATTATCTGCTAGATTTTCTCCCAATGTGACTAACTGATCGATAATGCTCATCATATTAGCTACGTGCTTTTCCATGACACCATTTTCAGGTAATGATGTTTTACATAACCGCTTCAGCAGAAAAATTTTATTGGTAAGAGTTGGTTTTTCATATTGCTTCCTTAAATTCTCCCAAGCATTTTGGCTTCTTTACAATTCTTAACATGTATGACTTGTGAATCTTCGATTAGTAAACCAATTGTAGCTCTCGCTTTACCATCTTTTGTATCCCAATCACTGTTCCTTTATTCAGGTGGGTTTTGAGTGACTATGCTCCATAGTTCTTCTTTCAGTAGAAGCATTTCAACCTTGTATTTCCATATTTGGTAATTATTGCTATTCAGCCTTACTATGTTAAATTTTGTCACATCCATATCAACAACAGTTCACTTATATATGCCAGTTTTATTGAAACGTTACTGGGCCCATAACCTGTTTGAAAATACTTTATATTTATGATAAGAACTTTATGGAGAATAAATTGATGGATGTAGCCGTTACTATGTGGTAGGAGATCATAATGAAAAGAGAAATGAAAATTTCTGTTTTTTACCACTTTTATTTGTAACTATCGTTACTGCAGTTTCGCCCTATATGGGCATTTTCAAACTTGAACAATAAACTAAAAATGATTCATTACATTCGCTAATATATACCATTCAGGTACTTGACTGAGTACCTGAGTACCTGAGACTGAGTACCTGAATTTATAGTTCACAATGCGCATG